>UZAF01016479.1:0-60478 GCA_900617895.1 Haemonchus placei
CTGATAGTAACTGATTGTATGCAGCAATATATTGTAAGTAATTAAGGTCTGACGAAGGCATTATATGCCGAAAGCTCACCAATAAAAGTGAAGAGCATAGAGCTTCGAAAAGTACAAAAAACGACAAGTTTATAATGTGTTCACTATATTTATGCGCGAGTGTGAGTGGCTGCAGAGCCGTTTTCCTTAAGCTTGAGCCCTGCTTGTCTTAGCGGTTTTGATTGATCCGCTTCGATGTGATTATTCGTTCCAACATTCCTCTTTTTTTAAACTTAATTAATTAGAAATATTTGTAAACCTACATCAGTCTTATTGGCAGCAGTTGCCTTCGTCTCGGAAGAATCGCTGTTTCTCTTGAGTTATGGCGGGCAATGAACAAGGTTGAAGGTTTGGAGTAGGGTTTGGGATAGCAGCAGCTTGTGCATGCTTTGCTTTCATGCTTTTTGGCAATTGTTCCTGCTGGTATTCCATGTGCACTTGAATAACATCTTTCAGTGCGTCGTGGAGCAGGGGATGGGATTTTTCACCGCTCATACATTAGGTAGTGAAGCAACGAGTGCGGCCATATCATCTTCTATTCATTCTGCACTTATGGAAAATAGTTATTCTCACTATGTTGTTCCATTCCTGAGGCGTCCACTGATGCGAGAAGGTTTGCATGAGACCGTTCCGGAAGACGATTGCAGAAGTTTGGAATTCCTGAGGGCTAGAAGATACCTCGGAGCGTAGAAGGGTTGACTTGCGAGCAAACTGACTACGGCTTCAACGTCCTTCTCTGCTGCTTTTCCGGCTTTATCTGAGTTGAGCGAGTCAAAGGCAAGTGAGGTTTTGACCTTGCTTGATAAGAACGATGCTGAAGTACAGCCTCTCCACTCCTGCCGTATACTACTTTGTACTTAAGCTTAGGTTACTTACTTTTCGAAATCGTGTTATCGACGTGATCTGCAAAGTATCTATCGCTTCTAGCAACAGATAATCCATCCTGAGTGAGTCCTGTGGCTTTTCAGGCAAGTTGAAGTACATTCTGGAAGAAATTAGTTGTCATCTAGTGATGGTGTCTCTGATGACTGGATTAGCCATGTAGAATTTTCGCGACCAATAAATACGCAACTCTCGAAAACTTGTTGTAGCTCATGGCAGGTCGACAGCTCATACCTGGCGAAATTTCTCCTGCTGGCTCGGTCAATCCTACTTTTAGTCTTCTGTTCGAAATTTTCAAGCGTTCGTTTATGCATATTGTAATGCGCAGCAGCAAAGTGTTTCAGTTCGATCCAAAGCAGAAGGGCTCGTTTTAACTGGGAAATGGTACGAAAACGATGTTCGGTTGGAAGCAACCCTAGGAGTAATAGGGCACTTTGTAGATAAGCTTCGGGACCACCTGGGCCGTCATGGTCCTGGAAAATAGGACTTTCGACACTGTCGTCAACACCCCGCGCTGTCCTCTGACTTATGGTCGCCTGATGAACCTTCACCAACTGTGATCGTTCGCTGGCTCATGTTGTTCCTGATACAATAACTAAGGTTAAAACTCAAACCAACAGGCATGAAGAGTGTGCGAACAGAAAGTTTCTGAGTAGCGAGCACTACTGTCTTAATATTCCCTAAAAATGTGGCAGTTTTTCCGATTACAGAAGTGGTACACATGTATACCAGTGCAGGCAAAGCTTTGATGACTACGCTGGCGCTGCGAAAACAGTCACAACTTGTCATGGTAGCTGGTTATGGGTTACGTGGTGCTGGTAGCAAATAAATCCTCTGTCTTGCATAAGCTTGTCACCCTGAGCACGTATTTTCAAAATTGTGATTCATATCGCATTCTTCTAAAGCTGTTTTAAGGACACAGCTTGGCTTTGTCCTATCGGGATCACTATTAGAAGTTCGTGACAGACCCAGGATTCTGTCGGAAAGGTCGGTGCGCAACACCGAGCGCTGATTTTCATGCTGAAGATTGAAATAAAATAAGTCTCACATTCGTGTGAAGTCTATGGCTTCACACGAATGTCTTCGTGTAATAAAACAAATCAAATCAAGTCAAACGGTGTGTGCCTGCAGAATTTAAATGCAGATAACTGCTTTGTCAGTGTACGGTCCCGTTAACGGGTTAAAATAGATAGAAGGAAACGAAAACAGTCCTAGTTTCCAGGGAAACGAAATCTGTAAGGCAGTGGATCCTGTCAATCAAGCAACTTTTGTGTAGGATTTAGAGCGCTGAAATCCGATAGGAAGAGAATCAGAAGTTGGACAGCAGCGCATCACATTTGGGAGGTTCGGAAAAGTAGGGTGGCATGTGTACTTTACAATTTATCGCATAATTCACCTGCTCTCTTACTGCTTCGAATCAACTTATAGAGTGGTATTGTAAAGCCTTCTACCAACCTATTGGATTTGTGTCCGCTTGCAACAAAAACGTAATGAATTGTTTCCATCCTAGAAAAGTTTGAGAAAAGCAAAAATGTTGCATGCTTTCTAAGACTCGGATGTGAAGGGTGATGCGACAATTAATAGGGTGAAAGTTTTGAGAAAATTCGGTCGGCCTTTTCAACTCAAAATAAACACAGCCATAAACTTAGATCAGTGATCAGGAAAGTGGCCATCCTCAGCCACAACGTTTCTCCATCAATCGGACAGGGCGTTGATGCCATTCCTCCTAAATGAAGAGAGGCGGGAGGTAATTCATTTATCTACCACCTAATTGACTTCTCGACAGTTGGTGAATTTTTTTTCCTTTAGAGCAGGCCTATGGGCTTCTGAAAGTATGTACCCATATGGGCTGAGGTCATATGAATATGTGGGGAGCGGAATAGTCAGATTATGCCAAGTCTTTTCAGCCCGTCCATCGATATCCTCTCGTGAGGTGGTCGGCCCTTATCCATCACAATCGAAAAGTTCCTTGTAATCGGTATCAAATGAGGGTTTGAAACACCGTCTTCCTCAGCTGTGAACAGAGTACTCCTGCGTTTACCGCAATGCACTCTGGTAGGACATCTTAGCAAAACACTCGGTTGAGCCGAAGAAGAATAAGGTCATGGCATGAGCGCCTCTTTCATGGTGGATTGTGGTCCGCTGGTTGACATTGCGATTTCCTGTGTGAGTTTTCATATGACATCAGTACTTTTTATCCTGAGCAATGCTGAAGTAGGTTGATTTCGTCGTTGCTCACAGTCGAGGAGCTTCCAACACACAGTGACTCGCCTCGACGCTCCTGCTCAGTCAGGGAGTGTGCGATATTTGCATAGAGTTCTGCTTTGGAAACGACTTTTGCATAGAACGTCCTGGATGATAAATTGGGGAGCAGAGATTGTCTTTCCCATTTCCTGAGACTTTAAGGAGAATTGCTCTGATAGGAGGTCAGAATAGTGTCGGTATTTGACGGCAGTGGACGTTCGCTTCGATAAAGTTCGTCGAAGCAAATCTCTTCTAAGAGGAAGCGTTCCTGCCATTTATGGTAAGTGACAAGGAAGGATCACTGCGGCCATTCAGTCATCAGATCTAAGTCCAAGCCTGAGTGTCAGAGCGATCAGTTTCGTAATGGTGAAGCACGAGGTGCCGGTAGTCTTATCGATGACACATTGTTCGATCGAAGACCACGTCAAATACCGATCAGCTATAGTATTGATCTATGAAGAATGTCCTTTACTCTGCTATCAAATCTATACCACTCCTTCAGTTCGTTCGCGAACAACATTCTTTCAAAGTTGAGAGACAAAATTTTCTTAAAACTTTCCGGACACCTTGATAGCCCTAAGTCGATGAGTGTTCTGAGTTGGTGCGCGTACACTATTTGTCGAGCAGGCCTTCCGTTTTCAAATAACTGCAGTTGAAAATATGTGTATTCGGCTTCCAATTTCCGAACACTCGCTAATTTCTTCTGAGAAGCGAACACTGTCTCATGGAGCATTTTTAAGGTTAGATTCGTACCAGTGACATCTGTGCTTTCCTCTTCAAGTCATGATGAGGAGTTGATGGTAGTTGAAAATAGTAGCTGTGTCGTGACGGACCTGCGGAAATACACAGAGTATCAGGTTTGCATATTCTTCAAACTTGTGACTTTCATCCTTTTTCCCTAGCTTATCAATCACATTTCCTTTCTCAGATTTCTGTCACACCTTACAATCGAGTTGGGGAAGGCGCTGTGGCCCGTATTAGAGTTCGGACGCTGGAGGATGTCCCAGGAGTGGTTGGTGCGCTAAGGTTTTCGGATGTGTTACTGGATTCGGTAAGGTTTTCATTGGTATAGAAGTTACCGAAGATAGTTCCCCTCTTCCGTTCACATTGATAGTCTTACAAGCTTCTTCTGAAATTAGAAATGTGCCGGTGATGAGCAGGTAGTGTTTGGTGTCGGAACTATGAGAATGGTAGTGGAAAGAATTCAGGTGAGAGGGTCCCTCCCGTACTCCCCCATTAGTCCGTTTGGGGGACTGTTTCGCCTGTCATTTATGAGCGAAGCCTTTAGTCTTATTGTTAGGAACTTCCAAAATAGTAGTGGATGGGGATATGTGTCCCATAAGAAACGCGAAATAGAGAAAATAATTTCTATTTCTTCAAAATAGATTTTTCTCTCGCCCATTCAGGTGCGTGTTTCGTGGAAACCTCCAACAGAGCCGAATGGGCTGATTACTGGTTATATTGTTAACTACAAAACCTTCAAAATGAAGGTAGTCCTTGGCGGTTCGATCTTAATAGACTCCATCAAGCTGATGTTCGATAGCAATTGCAGGAAGAGTTCAAAAAAGAGGTTCAATCTCGCACGCAGCAAACGTTCTACCCAGCAACTAATCTCGAAGAAGGCGTCACCTATTTCTTCGCGGTTTGGGCGGAAACATCGGCGGGTAGAGGTACCGAAGTTACCTCAAACGTAACTTTGGGACCCAATCCAAGTGGGTTTCGGCAAGTTTGAGAGCGCTTCTATCGCTGACATTGAATTTCTGTTCAGATGGGCCACCAGCACCAACAAGGCCAACGCTCACTCCCGGTCCATCATCTGTGGCACTTGAGTGGAAAGACGAGAAAAGAAGCGGCATCATTGGTCATCTGATTCAAACTAAGCTGGTGTCTAAGGTTTCTGATTGTGATTTAAATTGACTGAATGTTGAATTGGTATGTCTTTTTCGTTGATGGCATATATTCAGGACATCGGCGCCTCTCAAAAGAGAAACAGACGCTCGTTCGGGCGACCAACTCATATTCACGGTGTTTGGGTGACATTGAGGGTGGTCGAAGGTTCTCGTGAGCAGCATGAGGTCCGTAGGCCTTTTTTAGAATTTGCTCTCATTTTTCATATGAATTTTATTAGCATGACATTGTTTTCTACGCGCAAAATTTTTCGAGTGATTTATTGCCAACTAAGTAGGGTAGCAGCAATGAGCATTGGACGTCCTTTGAATTTGTAGAGCTTCTTCAACGTTAAGTCGGCCATTCTGGAAACGAATCACGTGTTAACCGCAAATGTTCGGCCTTTTACCATTGCCGACATACATAGTTGCTGGCAGTAAAGCTTCGTTTAGTTGGTCTGAATTGGATCTAAAGAGCTTTAGAAGAGCGGCCTGAGCCCACCTTTGCTGAATTCAGAAGCTGTAGAAAAATTCGATACATTCCTTTCTGTAATTAAATAATTCCACTATTAACAATATCTCCCCACGCGTATCGCTTGTGGTCCCGTTTTTTATCGATTTCCTCGCACGGGTGCTACTAACGTCTCCATTCGTCCTTGTCACAGGCCGGAGTGGTCCAATATCGTTCTCGCTTGAGAGACACGAGGCATAGCATTCCTTCCGTCCACAGCTTTCGAAAAAAAAGTCCGGCGATCGGGCTGGCGGCCGTCCTGACATTCGTGTGACGTCCCTAGTTATCCAATCAGTAACCGCGCTGGCCCAACGGTCATCGCGACATCGCATGGTAGATCCCGCCGGCCTGTTCTTTGATGATTTCGTGGCGTGAGCAACGGTATCCCTGATCTTCATTCGTTGAAAGCTTGAAAGTCCAGATTACCTGCTGCACTTGTGTGTATAGAGAAATACCGAGCCTTCCCACAACGCGTAGTGCTAATATACCAAAAGCTATTCCAATCCTCTTGTTCTATGAAAATAAACAAGCTTGTTAAGCGACTAGATTCAGGTCAGCTATCGTGAACTGGAGCCTTCGAGTTTCTATGTGTTCCGCGTGTTTGCGCGCAATGAAATTGGAATTGGGAAGGCTAGTGCAGAAACAGAGCAGCTATTTGTACCAGGTAAGTGACCACTTTTTCTTCTCCAATATTTTCGTAAGAATTGTAGCGTTTGTCCACCCATCAAAAAATTTTCGGATGATCGTCTACGAAAGTTGCAGCCTTTTGAGAATTAATTTAGACTTTGAGGTGAATAATGGAATATAGATCTGAGGAAATCTAACGTGTGAAAGAGTCTAAACAGGCTGACGCTGGCAATACGTACGAAATCTATATCGTTGCCACGTATTTTGCAAGATTTCAATCAACCTAAGGAAGTAGATATGTAATTGATGCATTTTAATGCAAATTTCGCTGAAAATAGTTGAAAAGCAGCTTTTTAGCTTTCATCCCAGAAGATCCGTTCTATACAACTTGGTGGTTCATCATAATGGTCGCAATGTCAACGTTTGTTGTGGTCGTACTTGTTGTGGCGTTTTTATGTATCACGGGTAAGTATCGATGACAATGACTACTATTGCATGGAAATAGGCCTCAGTAAGTTGGGGTTATTCTTGACTTCGCGACGACTGTGCTTCTGTTTTCTACTCCAGTCGGATGAGCAATATTTCGAATCAAACATATCGCTACGTATGGGGAAAAGCACTACATTCGCACAAACCGCAATATCGAATTTCATGCTGCTAAGTCCAGTTTAACCCTTTGACGACAATGCGGATTTCGACGTCACGCGCCCATGGGACCACGCCCCCTCCTTTCGCGCACGACTGGCACCCATCGGTGGGTGGCACTGTCCCAAGAGAAAAATCACTCGCTGGCTTACTGAATTTAGCAAATGGTAAGAAACAAGAAAGTATGGTGGTACCCAAAATTGCGTGTCAATGTCCCATGCGCCAGTCATAGTGACACTCACCGGTGGGTGCCATTGTCGTCAAAGGGTAAATGATTTCTCTGTGTAGTAATTGTTCAAACAATTATGGATGCTTTCAATGTAATCTACTTCTGCAGCATAGAGAAGAAAACGCTATCTCTTAAGCACTCTGCAATAAAAAATGGCTCATTAAAGTAGCACTTTCAAGGTTCTGTTGCCAAGTATAAACGTGAAAAACGCGATTCGGTGGACAGTAGTCATCTAGCAAACGGAAATTTCGTAGCGTTCCAGATGGAAGCCAGTCACCGCGATCTTGGTCGAAGCCGGTAAGTTCACGACGTCTTCCTCCAATCTTCTTCTCAGAGCCCCCTTTTATTCTTTCCAAGGAACGATTTACCAACACGTCCTGAAACGAAGCAGTCATGGTTGTCCGATCGGGATCCGCCTGCCTACGGAAGTATTCTCGGCGAGCAAAGCCGTCTACGTGGCGCAGAGTGCATCGAAGTTTGTGGAAGTGTGGTGAATATGTATGGATTGGAAACAGACGCGTTACCGTCGTTACAGAATCGAGAAGCTATGCAGAGGTTAGATCTCCTGATTATTATGCCCTAGACAAAATGTTGCTATAAGTGATTGCTTAGGCTGACGACGCTGGTGGGTCGGGACGTTCGAGGTAGCGCTTATGTCACTCAACGAGAAGCCTTAGATATGCTTAATAAATCGCCGAAATATGGTAGTCGTGGGGAGCGCGGCCTACAATCAACCAGGTTGGTGATTAACTTTCATCACCTTACTGTTTGGTACCCTTCGTCGGTCACTGTTACTGCATTTACCCATCATGTCGAATGAAACATGTCGGGATCAAAGCTAGATCGTAAATACCAGAGGCGTGAGGATTCATTTGCTCTCTTTAGACCCTTTCTTTATCGTCAGCGTTCCCATCCTGCCTCCTCTCAATTTTGAATTCTCCGACTCCATGGAAACAGGACTCATGAGTTTCTACTTAAACACTTATTTCGCTCGAACCTCTCCTCCTGTGGGCCGACTGCGGTCCTTCCAAGCAATACAGTTTTTCCGTTCCGTTCTGCTGCCCACACGCCCACAAAATTTGAACGCTCCAGCTCCAGACTGGCAATTTTCGCGTAAACCCTGCCTTCCGTGGGCGGACTCCGGTCCTGCTTCCCACCATGTTAATGTTCACATCCTACCTCCTGAACTCCTACTAAGTTTGAACGGTCTAAGGTCAAAATGACGAATTCCATGTTCTCTAATCTTGAAACCAATCTTGGTGGGATAGTGTGCAATCAACAAGCTTTGAACCATTTTCAGGCATTGAAAACGACGAGTCCGTCGAAACGTTAGCCACAATAAGAATTTCCACCTACCAACCTCGAGGCAGAAGCAAAATTAACAATTTCAAGAACAACAGAACTGCCAAATTGACAATTTTCGCGCAAGCCCCGCCTCTATGAGCGTAGTTCGGTTCTTCCACCTACCATATGCGATCCCATCCTGCCGCCTGTACTTCTTCCAAGTTTGAGCGTTGTACGTTGTTACTCTATCGTAAAAGAAGTACGAAGGTTAGGGCCGAATTTGTTCTCGTGCGCTGTTTTCCCCTTTTAAAAAAGTTGTGAAATAAACTCGCCACGGATCCAGATTCAAACGGGTTGTTTTTTTCTTGATGAAAGGGGCTTTGCAACAACATTTCGTAAAGGGTTTTTGGCTTTTCGGGGTGTGTTCTTAGTCGTTGTGTCAGTAGCAATTATCAATCAAACTGGTTCCTGACGGTTGTGAAACGAGCTCGCGTGTGTGTCCTTGTGACATTATTTGAAAAAATATCGCGTTAGCGTTCAGCATCGCATTCTTTGTTGAGATGAATAGCTCTTCTTTCGTTTTTATACTCTGACGAACGTCAATCACAACACAATAGCGTTGAGCGAGTTTTGGTAGAATGACACATCAATAATCCATTATCTTACTTCTTTTTTTTGAATGATCGATCCTGGGCGATGGCAGTGATCGGGACGAATTACTGGCAAAAAACTACTGAAAGGGATCGAATGAGAATTCTTTCGTGTAAAACTTGAATGAAAATAAAGACCGAGTTACACGCTGATTGGCGGCCTTGAATAATTCGGTGATGCCAAAGACAATCAATCATAGCCATTCTTTTTTTCATTATTGGGAGTTGGTTGATCGCTCCTATTCCTTCAGAGTGAGTTTTCCAACGAACCTATTTCCTGGATGAATTCATTCTTCCTTCTTTACGAAACATAGGGGTGAAATGTTTGGTTGCTCAACTGTGGTCGCATTGGGCTAGGGGCACCGATTCTTCGTGTTTATTTCCAGAATTGAAGGTAGGTGTTGCTCTCTGTTGCTTGAGTAACCTACATATTTACGATTTTAATGGTATCCAGCATTGTTCTGCCGCCATTCTTGTAGAAGCAGCTCTCGGAAGGTTATCTTGTAATTCTGGTACAGTATGAGTACAATACGTAGTCGTAGTCGATTGTGGCAGAATTAGGTCTTCAGCTTGGTTCTTCAACCTCGCCCGCCGTTGTATGAAAAAAGTCAAAGTGTTACTTGTGAAATGGCGGTTGAGGTTTCGAGGATCCAATTTATTCGCTTTATTTTGTTAGCTTGGCATTACTTCAGAAGAGAACGAAGCTTTTCTAGAGGCTTACGTGCTCGGGATGATGCCTCGACACTAGTCGGATATAGTCACACAGAAAACCCTGTGCAGCATGAAGAGTTCGCTGACGATTCCTTCGATGACGAGGATGATTGCAACGATAGTGCCAAGGAAGAGATTGAGGTTCGAACAGAAAATATCGCCAGTCATTACGGGGATACAGATCAGTATAGGTAGGGCCTCTCTTCCTCTTCTATACTAAAATATGTAAGGAATTTGTAACTTTTTTGAATCACTGTCTATGCATTGATTGTTCATCTAAAGATCGTGATGTATCTTTTGTATATGTTAAGCACTAAGACTTTAGCCTGTGTATGATCTGTAGTTATGGTTATGTATGTAGAATGTTCCCTCGCATACCATCTCAAGAGTAAAGACCGTTCCAAAAGTTTGAACTATTGACACCGAAAAGCTCCTTTACACTTTTTACCGGTGTAATTCTTTGCACTGATGTTTGAGGGTTTAAACTTTCAGAGATACTTGGAGACGGGTGAAAGCAAGCGATGCAGTCCGTAGCACGGGGCCTCCGCTTACGTCGTCTTCAAGGGCTGTGTCGACGGATAGCGGCAGCGAGCCGTCATCATCAGCTTGGCAGCCAGCGCAGCCGGCGCCCAATCTCTCGAGCGGGTTTTCTTCTTTCGTGTAACCTTACACCTTAGTTTTTTTCGACTTTTTATCTCTATGTAAAATATACTTATGCACGGATCCTATCACATTTGTCGGTGAAACAAGCTTATTGTTAATAGCGACTTGATAGTCGTATGCTGCGAACAACTCTCAACTTTCAGCGAAGAATTTGTTCAGAATTCATACGTTTTTGGAGTTTACCTCAGCCGACTTCATGTTGTATATGTTACATGCTCATTCTGTGAGAATAGCAATATAATTATTATATTTGCATATCGAAGATCCAGACATGGATGATCATAACGGTGCCTTCTGAGGCTTATGAGCTGTCTTTTTTGTTGGAAATGATCTCAACTTCTCTTTCTTTTATTGTGTACTTAATATTACTGAGCGAAATAAATATGTGATTCCGTTGAGTTATATAGCGTAGTTGGTTTGGCAACCAAGCATTTCGGTCTTGAAGTAGCAGAGCGTATACTCTTCACATCCGAATCGGTATAAAGAATTTTCAATAATAATGGTATGTAGATTTGGCTAGCCATCTCGAGTGACTCCGCTTGATCTAATCGTTATCTATTGGATTCCGGTTTTGGTTTAACAAGTTAAAAACATAGTTCACAATAAAAGTGGGCCCTGAGATTCCTCTTTCACGTGAACCTGTGATCCCCAAGGATACCACAAAGGATGGTGTCTAGTCGAAAAACGGCCTAGATAGGGCTCAGTAAGGGCCCCAAAACCGGCTTCACCGACGTTCGCATCCAAAGGCTGACGAGTCCTCAGGTGTTGTGGAGTTTACTGCAGTCAGCTGTACGTGAGGGCACACATTTTGACAGCTCGTCCAAATACGCCCTCCATGATACTTTTGTCGTAATCTTTTGTTGTACATAATCAAAGGGGTTTGATCTTCCGAGTTGGAATCTCCAGTTTTTAATACTTCAAGAGGTAGTAAATATATTCTCAAGCAGGGATTCTCTGACAGCCACCCGATTTAGGAAGGTAGACAGGTGCAGACGCAGAATCGACAATAACAGTAACCGAGTTCAAGGAAGAGATCGCATTTTCTTTCCTCTTGATTTTTTTTCTGATGTGCTCGAATGGTTCTGAATTCCATTTCGGAAAAATCCTTTCCTGTTTCTTAACTCTACGGAGTTTGTGTAGCTTTTGGATTTGTTTTGCCCAGGTGCTGAGAAATTTGAAGAAGTCAGCCAGTCGACACTTATGTGAGACACTGCCCTCAGCACCAATCCGGTCAAATTATAGAAAGGATATAAAAAAATAGTGTGAGTTGCGTGAATCCGTTGGCAAGAGTATACGCTCGCATTTATTTTGACGTTTTTTCAATAGCATAGTGAGTGGAAGAGAGCGGCTGCGTAAGAAAACGAAATCGGCTCCGTGAAACGTACTTGGACGACAAAACAATGAAGCTTTTGTTCCAAGTTAGAATCTAGAATGTAAACAGAATGCCGAACAGGAAGGTGTTGACTTTAGCAAATGTATTCAGACTCAATATAAATTTTCTTTACTACAGTTATGAGTTTAATAATAACTCTGTCAAAGGCACAGTCAGCGATGAAATTCGTTCCTAAGAATTTTCTTTGGGATGAACGTGTGACCCCCGAAAAATGCTGTCGGGTCAAAAAACTGCCTAGATAGGATGTAACAAGGGGCCAGTTCCGGCTTAGCCGACGCACACATACAAGGCGGACAAGTTCTCACCGTGTTGTAGAGGCTGTTGAGGTTGTGCCAGATGCACCGAGGCCCCCACGTTGCACGCAGCAGCTTACTGTACGCAGTGGCACACACTTAGACAGCTCGCCCGACACCCCATTCTATACAACTTTTGTCGTCAACTCTTGTCCAACCCGTGATTCTGTTACTTTTTTGAGACTAATATTTTTCTAAATACGCCGATTTTCGCGTTTTCTTCCCCCTTTTGCCCTACTCTGGGCCACGACTTCCACTACTCGTCTGAGACTAAATATCCAAAAATCGTCATGAATCGTGCTTTTAGATAACTAATTCATTAGAATTCGATAATGAATTACACGATTCTTTATGCGCTGTGCGGCAATTGTCAATTTGTTAACGCTGGTGTCAATTGTAAGTCTGAGTATGTTTTCCAGGTATTCAAAATTGGCATCGAGCCGCAAATCTTTGCTTACGCCATTCCAAGTTTGCTTCCCACTTCCGCGACCAACATCTGGCTGAGAAAAAGAAAACATTCGTGAGTTCTTATATCATCCTTACTTTATATAAAGCGCTCGCGTCTGTCTGTCCGTCCGTCTGTCCGTCTGTCTGTCTGTTTGTACGGAAATTCATAACTTCTGTCTCCGTGGACCTAGGACGTTCAAATTTGGTAGGAGCACAGGCGGCAGGATGGGAACACATATCGTGGGTGACAGGACCGGACTCCGCCCATAAGGGGCGGGAGTTCTGCGAACGAAATGTTTCAGTGGAAAATAATGAATCCTGTCTCAGTGGACCAAGAAAATCCGAATTCGGTAAGAGTACCCGAGGCAGGGTTGGAACATTAGTGGTGGGTGGCAGGGTCGGGAACAATTATGGTGGGTAGGAGGCGGCAGGATGGGAACAATTATGGTGGGTAGGAGGACCGGACTCCGCCCTTTGGAGGGCGGGGTTTGTGCGAAATGTCTGAGCGAAAATCCAAAACTCCCTATCCCGTAGACTTGGAGAGCAAAATCAACAGGAGTAGAGGGGGCAATGGGAACACTGACGATAGAGGAGGCTATAGAGCACAAGATCCAATCACCAGTTGAATCCCAGCGCCTTTGTTGTTTACAATTTAGCTTTGATTCTTCGATATGTTTCATTTGACAAGACGGGTAAAAGTAATGATAGGAACCGATTATGGAATTTGGTTCTTTTCTTGCTTACGACCGCTACCCAGCGAAGTTTGCGATTCAGTGAAGGATCACGGCTTCTTTCTGCTTTGATATCATTCATGCCAAAACTTATCCGACCGCTAGCAATCTCGGATTCTCATTTAATGATATATAGAGGAAAGGAGCTGCATTCATAAAGACATTTGATAATGGTATTATTATGACTCGACAACATTTGTGAGACCATTCAAGGCATTGAGGGCCTACCACTTAACTCTTCAATGGGCCATTATTTTTAACATCAACAGCGACAGATCAAGACAGACAGATTCCAATCAAAGGAATAGGCATCGGCACATTTTGAATATCGTTTGCATGCCCTATTGTTCCTCTATCGAGCTTCATATTCCGGAAAGCATCATTCGGTGTTTTCAGCAAAGGAGTGTGCTGTTTGCCTTTCATCACAACTCGATCACAAAAAGGAGGGGGGCCAGGCATAGGCCGGGCGTCCGACTGTCTCTATATATGAACCGGTAATTTTGTGTGCCTGTTTGTATGCCCGTTTGTGCGTTCTTCCTCACGTAGGCACAAAGAAGAGTGCGAATGTCAAGTGAGCTTGGTGGGGAAACAGTTATCAAATGGGAAGTGAATCGATACTGTTCATATTGGTCCTCTAACAAGTCGTAGCTAAGCGATAGTGGGCATGTGGTGCTCGCATTAGCGTGCGTAGCCCAACTGGTTATCTATAAATCACCAGAAACTTGCTAGCAGCACGTTCAGAAATCGCAATAAGCAAGAACAATCGAATCCACTTTGTGGCCGTGGATTTTGATTTCGAGAAAATATGATGACAGAAAATTGGCCTTAAAGGCTAACTGTTTCCATCAGCGATTTCTTCCATCAAGTGTAGAGGTTCTTCAGCTGCTCGTAGTCTTCGTGCTATTTCGACTTAGAAGGGTCAGCTGCGTGTATTTTGTCCGAGGGAGCATTCAATAACATGCATGTGGGATAGTAAGATAAATTGTTAGATAGAATTCAAGAGGACCCTGTAATATTGATTTTTCTTTAAACGAAAACGGAGAGAGGTTGGAAGTGGTGTAGTGGGGACAGACGCCCTTCACATACTCATGGTCACGGGTTCGAATCCCAGAAATCCGCCTAGGCCAACCAAGCCTTCCATCCCTCCGGGGTGGTCGTGAGTTGGTGCCAACTCGTCTGGGAGGATAAAAACGCTGAGTTGTACATCGGCTGGCCACCGCAAGTCGTTGTATAGGCCACGCACGCATTCAATACGCCACTACGATTCTGAATGGAAGTCGAATGCGTGGGTGTCCCTCCGACCCTCCGACGGATATTGACTAACGCCCCAGAAGTTTTTATCCTTAAAGCGGAAATTGTGCCATTTTACAGTTTTCTTTAATTCCTTTGATACTTGATGATCTGAGATAAGGACCCGGGTACGTAGTGCACTCTAAATTCTAACTTCAGTTTCAATGGTATAATGCATATTAATGGCACAGTTCGCGTATAATGCTGTCTGAGATTCCTCCTTAGCATGGAGATGTAGCCCCCAAGAGTAGCACAAGGGACGCTGTTGGGTCGAAAAGCGGCTCACATGGGGCGTAATAAGTCCAAACCGGCTTAGCCGAGGCGGACGAGTTCTCACGGCGTTGTAGAGGCTACAGGTTGTAAGGTTGCACCCTTCGCACCGAGACGCTTTCGTTGCGCACAGGCAGCTTACGCTAGCCAGCTATATGCAGTTACACACAGTTCGCGCACATATTCCTTCTATGCAACGTTTGTCGTCACATTCTCGTCAAACTCCACCGAACTACTTTTCGAAGCCTTTTATTTCTTTGAATACACCGACTTTCACGTTCAGAAGCGGGGCACGGTCTACGCGTGAGCGGTTGTGTCGCGATCTGCCACCACGAACTTATCCCTTCTTTACTATTGGGCGGTTGCACCATGGCTTTTGCGCTGGAGCCCATTATGACTACTAGTAGGTTACTCTCCACGATTGATGGGCTATTGAACTATAGTTTGATAACGTATATTCATTTCAGTTAATTGCTTCTTGATTTGTATTTCTCCCGAGAGAATTACTGAGATATTCCTTCCCTGCTGACGAACTGTTGAACCCTAGTTTAGTGGTCCTTTGCTCCTTTTATCCGTATCCGATAGACTCTATACATATCCTGCACAACTGCTAGCCACTTCACCGCGGAAGCATGAAAATGTTTTTCAAGTGCCTATTCAATCTAAAGATCGCTATCCAAAGTACTCTTTGATTGACTTGGAAACAGATATTTATTCAAATCTTCACATGTATTCCAACTTGTAGTGATATGAATTTAGACTTCCCGTGAATATGTCACAACATTAACCTTATGGGGCGCTAAACCCTCTAGTTTTCTTTTGTGAATTTCTTCCTTGTTTGAAGCAACAAATCAGAACCTGTTTCGTCAGTTGGAACAATTATGGCCATGTCCCCAGTACCCCTAGTTGTAGGGTTGTATTCAAATTAGAAGAGATTAGAAAGAAAAAACCGGTAGATCAAAAGTTAAGGAATCATGCGAACATCTAAGTCCAGGCATGTATCAATTACTTTTGTACGCTATGATTTCTAATTTTGCGTTTAGGCATCTTCCTGAGCGTTTGCTTGCTAAACTTCGCGAGCTTCCCCTTTCTCCACTTGTACTGAGCAATTTCGATAGCATTCCATACCCACATTCTTGTATGTATACTTACCCAGCTGGAAGTTGAGCAGATGTAAAATCCACTACACTCTTCGTATCATTGGTGAAGTAAGACTTTAGAATCGAAATCAAGAAACAAGATGTGTGAGCAATTGATGACAAATATTCGGCCGCTATTAGTGATGGAAGATATAAGAGAGGTGGAATTGAACCGGCAGACGTTAGGAAGGTTTCCCTGAATTTGTAGCACAAAAACGGTTAGAGCATCAGAATCTAGTGTTCTATTATGTAAGGGAGGTTGTCTCTATGAAATGGGGGCGTATTGAGGGAAAATGTTGAGTGAGAGTTAATTGTAATCTCTTTCTTCCTGACCTCAGGCGAGAGCGAGAATGAGAACATATCCAGTAGTGAAATGCAAGCAGAAAATTTCCACTCCATAAAAAAAACACCAGAAAGACCAGAAAGCCTATATACCTCTGATAGAACGAATATTCACGTCGGTGACTCTCCAAAACAATTCAGTAGTCTTAGTTTTTGGAAAACTCACTTTTCCTCACAGTCTCTTTACTTCCTATTCTATTCTACTCTATATAATTCGCTAAGTGTGTCTGCTGGTGTGTCGGTGTGTTTGTGTGTTTGTGTGTGTTGTGTCGGTGTGTGTGTCTGACCGGACATTCATAACTCCTGTCCTCGTGGACCTAGAGCGTTCAAATTTGGTAGGAGTAAGGGGGCAGGATGGGAACACCTATGGTAAGTGGCAGGACCGGACTCCGTTCATAGGGAGCGTGGCGTGCGCGTTAGAAATTTTGGGCCGCAAATTCATATCTTCTGTCCCCGTAGACCTAGAGCGTTCAAATTGGTAGGAGTAAGGGGGTAGGATGGGAACACTTATNGGAATACAGGCGGCATGATGAGAACCTTTGCGGAGTGTCAGGGCCGGACTCCGCCCTCAGGGGCGGGGCTTGCAGAGGAATGTCAAAATGGACCTAGAGCGGCTTGATAGGAATACGGGAGACAGAATAGGTACACTGATGATAGGTTGCAGGACTAAACTTCGCCCCAAAGGGCGGGGCGTGAATAAATACTGTTCGTTCGGACCCAGACCGTTGGAACTTGAAGGCACAAGGAGTTGGCTGAGAACATTTATGGTAGCTAACATAGTAGTTTCACCCGCGATGAAGTCTCTGAATACTTTTTTCTCTGAATAATCGCCTTTGTGAGATTACACGATGTTCTATTCGGACACAGCGAAGATGGCTCACAGAAAAATCGTTCCCGATTCGGAGGTAATACTGAGGGTGTAGACTTTTCATAGAAAAAACAGAATCCGAAGTGTTATTCACGCATAGCAAATTTCTCTCAATGAGGAGGAGCGCCCGGCGTAGCCGGGCGAATCCATGAGAAGGAGGGAAGCCCGGAGTTAGCAGGGCGTCCCGACTGGTTAATGATAGACGATCCAATGAACCCTACTCGGATTCTAAGTTCTAACGAACAATTCGAAAGGATTCACTACCCGCGCTCTATTGCGAGCAACGCGCTCCAGTGTGAATACGAGTCACTGGGGTGCGCTTCGTTGTCGCTTCGTGATCGCACGGACAAATGCAAATCGTTCGCTTCACTGACACTTGGTGGTACTGTAATGTCTCCTTGAGACCTCAGTGGGGTGCGCCGCGCGCGAAGTGGGCGGGGTGACCTTCTTTCGACGGACGCGCGCAACGGGCGTTCTCCAGGTCACTGTGTAACACATTCATGGAATGTTTAACCCCGTCTTTTCTCAACGTATGGGCAGCATGGAAATATTTGGTGTGTACTTATCACGCAACATTGATAATTCATGTAATTGAACTAATGGGACATAGTATTTAATAAATCACAATAAAGCGTGTGAAACTGAGTATTAATTGTAGGTAAGTGTTTGGTTTCATTGGAAACCTTGTCGCACAATTTTCCTTACCGCCTTGTAGATCCTTAGAACATAAAGTTAAAGTAAAGGATAAAGTTTTTGGCGTCAATGCTCCCGCACTCGACTTCCATACAGAATCGTAGTGGCGTAATGAGTGCGTATGTGGCCTATACAATGAATGGGTGTTTGTACGAGCGTGGTCCGAGGAGTTACGAACTTCGCCGCGGCAAATTGCGCGGCGAAGTTCGTAACTATTTGAACGACATTAGCGACTATCATTGGGGCCCAAATTCGAAGTAGAATAGATTAGGAGGATCATCTGACCCTAATAAACTACTCTAGTTAGAGTTTGTGCCCCGAAAATTGGCGTCAGTGTCATACAAATCGTCACGACCTTCGCCGCGCAAGTTGCCGCGCGCGTCCTCGCACGCACGTTCGTACTCCCCCACAATGAATTGCGGTGGCCAGCCGATGTACAAGTCAGTGCTTTTATCCTCCCAGACGAGTCTAGTACCAATTCACCGACCCCGGAAGGATGGAAGGCTCGGTTGGCCTAAGCGGGCATCGATCCGGGACTCGAACCCCTGACGGTGCGTGTGATATAGTGCGCCACTTTCCACTACACCACCTCCGCCACTCATAATAACATATTGTTTTTTTTTTGTTAGCGACTGTTTTGTGTACTGATTCCTTAACAGTATCGTGAGAATAATTGTTACTCCAATATCATCTCAACTTATCATTCAAATACATTTCATCGCGTTTCACGGATTCTGACAAGATCTCTTCAGTGAGGATCATATTGGATATTATTGAATGGATATTAAATTCTTCCGAAAAAATAAATAAGCGCTGAAGAAGTGATGTAATAAAGCACAGTGAGGGGAAAAAGAAAGACCATCAAGGAAATGAGTACAGGTAGGAGTGTGAAAATCTCAATCAAAACTAGACGATAAACTTAGTAAATGGACCAGTAAATGAATGTTCGCGGTCAAAGTACCGCGAACATCCACTTACTTACTTTACTAAGTACCTATGCGAAAAAAGAAAAAGAAAGTCGAAACCGAACGCAGAGAACTAGAAACTAGAACGCAAAACCTAGTATGAGATAAGAACATTCCGGCGAACGAAAGCGATGTAGCCGCTGTTAAGACAAACTGGGGGTGTTTTTCGAAGATCTTTTTAGACCGTTATTGGGTCTCAGCGCGTTGATCAAAGAAAGGCTAGAAGTAAGTCGGCTAACTGGTATGGTCGAAGAGAGTTGTGTACAACATCGTACCCACTTGATTTTCTGCTCTTAAGGTATCTGATTTGTCATTTGCTTGCTAATATCAATGAAATGTAACTGAATGAAAAATGCGCAAGATATTTTTAAAGGCACAGTCACGATAAGAATAGTTTCTGACATTTCTCTACATAATGAATCTGAGATCGCAATGATAGCACATAGTACGCTGTAAGGTCTGAAAACGGCCTAAATAGGGCTTGATAGAGCCCCCAAAACCGGATTAGATGACGTACATATCCGAAGGCGGCGAGTTCCCACGGCGCTGTAAAGGCTCCTCGCTAACTTTGCTTTCAGCGAAGTCTATTGCAACAACAAACACCTTCCCTTACTTACATGGATATTGCTGCTTTGCTGTCAAATAGTGTTGAATAGTGTGGAATACGCTCCAAGTAATCATATCGAAATCTCGCGCGTTTTGTCACACTGAAAAAAAAGTTACGGTCGGAAAAGGGTCTGGCCGAAGACTCGAGCGTTACTGTATATACCTCAGCATTATCGTAAATAAGCCTTCAAGCATGTGTAATGCTCCTTAAGCCATAATCAGGGTTGTAAAGGCTCGTTCACCTAACAGTTAGACCTTGTTGCTTTATTTAGTGCATAACTTAATCGAAAATTATCCTCTCGAACGTAATATGAGACATGGGATTATTCCGAACAACTTCAAGTCGCCCAGACAGGTGCTATGAATCACAAATTATTAGTTCATTTTATCAGCTCGAATTGTAGCCTTCAATGTTCGCCGGAAATCAGCGTAGAGGGCTTATCCCAGTGAGCATGACCTTGGGCATTGGTTTGGTTCCTAGGGTCCAAACAATCAAGAAATGAAGTGGTTTTGTTCGTTTCAGCTAAACGCTCACCTTTTTCTTACCCGTTCTGGATCTTCCGCTGAATTAAATAGTCTTCTTAAGGGGAAGTCAGAGGTCCCCAGTTCTCACCATGTCAAATCTCATTCTGCCCTAGCTTTGCCTAAGACTATCATCTAGAGGTTTCTCTGGAGGCCATGATCGTTCTGACTATCTCACTGTTCTTTCACGCTGAATTGTCCCTACATGATCAAACAGCGATCACTGCAGGCATTTCTAGGAGAGCCAAAATCTATTATTTAGTGGGTCCGCTGTTCTGGTTAGCCGTCGCCGCTTCTTTCTATATACCTAACCTCCTGCCGTTAATTCAGCTTCGGTGAGATCCTTTTCGATCACCTCTCGCCACGTCTTCTTCAGGATTCCTTATGGTTGATTACCCTAGGCGTCAAACTTCATTGCCTCCTTCATCGAATCCTCTCAGTGCATGCCCAAGCCATTGCGAACGCTGCTCTCTTCTTTGGCCGGACCAGGACTGTTTGCATAGCTGCCCTGATGTCCATCTGAGCATCATCGCTTCAGCGGAATGAAACTGTCTTTCACGGTATCTCCTTACGGGCCAACACTCGCTGCCAAAGAGCATTGTGTGCCTTACCAATGTCCGATACCCCTTCTCTTGAGCGTCATGGAGCCGGTTGCAGAGGCTACTGGTGCACTCTCTACACTTCATCCATACTGAGTTTGTTCCGGTTTTCACCACTGGTCCACTTTACCATCAGCTACTATAAATCGTTCCCTACGTACCGGAAGTCCTGTACCTCCGATGACTTCCTCGAGATCGTCTACGAATGTGTCGAAAAAAACGAGAAGCTGGGAAGAATTCTCTTTTAGGGATATACATGATATGACTTGGCTTAGGATTTTTGGGCATTGTTTTGATTTAGAAACAGACTAATTTCTTTTATCCATCCATTATTAACCTCAAGCTTTTACTGACAAGTGATACCTACGACATTCGCAAAGTTGTTACGGCCATACCTTCCTAGCCAACGTTCCACTCTGCCAAACTTGAACTACTTCAGAAGTGCGCAAGCAGTTGAAGACTGCTAATGGTCTTTCTCATCATTCGGGGTTTCGGTGTATATCACTTGCCTTAAGTTTTTTTTTCAATTCTTTGAATGATAGAAGACTGCTTCAGTCACGTCCTCGCAAATAGCGACAGGTGTGTTTGAAGGAAGGTGCGCGGCCACGGCTTCAAAGGCACAGTTCACGTTGAAAAATATTTTCTGAGATTTCTTCCTAATGAGGCTGTGACTTCCAGTGATAGCCCAAGGGACTCTGCCTAATCAAAAAACGGTCTAGTTAGGATGGGATAAGGACGGATGTAGGACGCCCACGTCCCACGCAGCCAGCTATGCGTAATGGCACCCCTACTCGGACAGCTCCGAAAAGTTCTGTGCAAGTTTTGTCGTCACATTCTCGTTCAATCTCCAATTTCACTACATTTTAAAAGCCTCATAATTCTCTAGCCGCCGATTTTAGCGTCTTCTTCGCCACGTTTGTGCGAATCTCGACTATCACTTCAATTAATCGTCTGAAACTAGCTACCCCGGAACTATCGTAAACCGTGCTTCTATAAAAATCATTAGGATGTGAAAAGTATCTAACATTCTTAAAGTAGATGGAAGTGAAAGACAAAGAGTGTTCTAGAAAAACGAAAAACCGTTTTGAGTCAGAACAATCAAGAGACACTTAATCTGCCTATGAATGGACTGTAATTCGTAGCAGCCGCCTCCACACGGCGAACGTGAAAGAACAATCCAAGTAGTCCAACATTGCTTATGATTTGGTTTCCTTTGTTCTTCTAGCTCAAGCTTTCTAGTCGGGTCTACGCACAAACTGACTGATCGGATATTACGTGGCGGACTGGTTGATGATATGCTTCCCGGTCTTTCTGCACAAGGAGTGTGAAACATTTCACTCGATAGATTCAACTTTGTCTAGGGTAAAATGACAGGTAAAATGCCCGTATCTGAGTTGGAGCATTAGTTGTGCTGCTGGAGTTCAGTCGTTTTAGCTGTGTCGGTTGTTGTCTAGAACTTTTCCTGACTTTGTTTTTATGGGATATTGAATTTTTGCATATTGATCGCTGGTTCCCGTGGGAAACAATCCTAAACATTTCTATATTGAAGACTGGAAAATTTTATCGGAGGCCTGGGCTAAAATTTGAATTCTTTCGTAACCACTCTTCTTCAATGGTTACTTCAAACAAACACAGGAGGTCCATTTTGAGAGACGACTCACTTTCAAATATCGTCTTGGGTCATTTAACCGAATTCATTGGGTTAGGCTTGTATTAAAACCCTTTCCATGCCCACTTATTGACAAAGCTGTTTTGCGTTTCGGTCGTGTCCAGATGAAAAATGTATAGAAGGCAAAGTGCGGTTTAGAATAAATCGAATCCGAAAACAGAGTCATCTCAGAGCTAAGATTTTCAATAAGAGAATTATGCTGACCAAACTTTATTCCGGAGGCGGAAGATTGATGGGAGAAAACATGGCTCGTTCCTGTTTGATTGCCTTGATCGTGATCACTTCTTGGAATTCATAACCCTGATAATGCAGGCGTGCCGCTGTTCCTACGTTCACTTCTTTGCGCAGTCCCACTTCGGCGCTGTAATCGTTATTTCGCAGTTTTTTGAATCGTACTTTTTTATCCTTTCGTTAGCAATTAGCTGAGTTTTCGAACTTGGCGCTTATCTTCGAGAAGTTATATTGTTTACAACGTACCCGTGGTGTACTGATCCTCTTTAGCCTTTCAAGATTGGTGAAATCGAGAAAGCAGATGGAAGTTCCGTTTTTATGTAATAAGGGGATATATCTAAGAGAATATATATTTGAATTTAGAGATGAGAGATGGTGTAGTCGCAAGTAACGCACTTCCAGACACGTATGGTTACTGGTTCGAATTCCGCTTCGATATCCCCCAGGACCCTAACCTTCCATTTCTCCGGAATGGGTAATTGGCAAAGATTCGCCTAGGAGGATGAAAGCAAGACTTTTACATAGGCTGGCTACCGCTATTCGCTGTACTGGCCACATACGCATTCATTAGGCCACTGCGATTCTACATTAATGGGAGTTAATGCGGGGCGCTTCTCTCCAGACGAAATTGGTCAGTGCCGAGAGATTTTATCCTAGACTCTGAATTTGCATATAAAAGTAGGTGAGTCCAGGTGGGCGTTATCATTGAAACTTTTGAGACTTGTGTGTTAGTTATCATCAAGGCGCTCTAAGTTTTGATACTTACAAGGTAAGCTGGCTCGATAATGGAATTTTCTTCTTCTACATAGAAACTTCTTCACTTCTCCGATGATACATCCGAAGCAATATTTTACCATAGCATAATTGTTCGTATGGCGGAGGTGGTGTAGTGGCAAGTGGCGCACTATATCACACGCACGATCAGGGGTTTGAATCCCGGATCGGTGCCCACCTAGACCAACCAAGATCCTCGAGTGCGGGGCGCATCTCTCAGACGGGATTGATTAACGGCAGGAACCAGCTTTATAACTGTTCCTGGAAAAGATCCAGGAACAGTTATGCTATGGTAAAATATTGCTCCTATGATCCTGAGATCAATATGATTATGAGCGTATTGCATGCATTCTGAACAAATTCACCTCTTTGACTTTTCCTAAGAATATACGATTCTCCGCGCTCTTTTTGAACGTATCGAAGATGCTGGAATTCGAAAAAATCCGTTTCACGAGGGAGCTATTTTGCAGCCGTTTATGGCATTCTTCGATTTAACACATGAAGTTTGGTAGTCGGAGTGAGACAGAGGTCGGATGAAAACAGGGAACCTGCCAGTCAGTTCCAATATTATTTGCTTTCGAACTTTATTGGAACTTCCCCTTTTCGACTGGTGCATGTCGCGATTCAGTCTTCTCGCCGTGAATTCTTTAAAATCACGTAAAAAATCAGAACTGCAACTTTCTTATTGTCACTTTTCATTCGTTATCGAATCGAACCCAAATTTTGTTTAGGTTACAGCGTTGTTACTTCTAACTAACGTATCCTAGCTACTATTCAAAATGGATCTTCGGAAATCGGAGGAGTTTTACCCCAAATAAGTGTAATTTTTGGCATACGCCCGATTTTGGGGGGATATCTGTTCAAGTTCAAGAAGTTAGCAATGAAATCACCCATGTCACACGGCACTACCTACAGTGTTGGACTCTTCATTGATTTCATTGCTAACTTCTTGAACTGGAACAGATATCCCCCAAAAATCGAGCGAATGTCATAAAATTAGACTCATTTGGGGTGAAACTCCTCCGGTTTGGGTGTGCGAATATGTTTTCGTTAGGCGCGAAGTGACCTTGATTGGGTGCGAAGACTACGCTATAATTATGCTGCCCGCACTCGCTACTAATCGAGTTAAAACCTGTCAACTGAAGAGGATAATGCCAGTCTAAAAAATGGAGTTTCTCTTTAGAAAATTAGTTCTTGGAGGGAAAAACTCCAATATCAACTTCAACGGTTTTGAGAGTTTTATTTCCGTGCATAATGAATAAGTTCAATATATTTTGTTATGACAGTTTCTGTGATATGAAAAAAACGGTTCAATTTCTTAGCAATAAGAATACCTAAAATAAAACCTTAATAGTTTAGAGGGGAGGACACCTGGTAAGTTCATCGAAACAGTACGTGCGTCTCTAGAATACATGGTAATGTCTTAAAAGTAAGCAGTGGTAGTTTAAGCACTCTACCATCTGGTTAAAGGCACCGTTCACGAAAAAGTGGTTTCGGAGATTTGCACATGGTTTGTATTCGACGCCCCCTCTGATACCAATTGTGCAGGAATGAGGTCGGAAAAGGTCTGGATAGGGCACAATGAGGGGCCGGAGAGTGAGCCACGGTCGCCCTCCGCCCCTCGCTAGGCTGACTACGAAATCTAATTGCCGTTCACTACTTTCGCATTGAAGCGAAGTTGGTAAAAATCGATAAGCTGGTTGGCAAATAGCGAGAGACGGTCAGCTGGTCGACCGCCTCCTTCTGGTACAAGTATTCGGCTGTATTTCTATTTTCTATTCGACTAACGTTCTGCTCTATTCCGTTCTAGTAAATCATTCTCAGCCGTCATCAAAAGGATCAGGCACAATAATCTCAAAATCTTAATATCGTCAGTAGAATAAATAATATTAACGAAGAAGCCAAAATCAGCCGTTTGAGCGTGTTGTGTGCAATGACAGATATTACGTCGCATTCGTCTATTCTCCTGAAAATTCCCTTAACCGCCGTTTTTCCATTATGAAACTCGCCCTACCCCTTCTCTTTTTTTTTTGACCGTTTATACTTCTTTTTTTTCGCTGTTTTTCGCGTTCAATGCTTTACCATTGTCCTAATGTAGGCCTTACCTATCACTATCTGTGAAATACCGGATACCCCTGAATTATCGTTAACGATGCCTTCAAATATTTCTCGATGAGCTATCTTCAAGGTTTTGTATTTAGCCTTAAGACTTGCTATACGCCGCAAAACTGTAAACTCTCCTGAATGGTGAGCCGTAGGACGTTCAGTCAATATCAATGAAGAGTAGTCCCAATATTAACCCTTTGACGACAACGCGAATTTCGACATACCAAAAATTTAGTGGCACCCACCGGTGGGTGCCATTGCCGTCAAAGGGTTAAACAACTTTAGAGAACTACATCGCTTCTGTAAAGGTTGTTTGATATCGCAGATAAGCGGAAATACCGAAAAAAGAAGTGAACTCAACTATTTCACCCATTTTCCAGGAACTTGAAGTAGAAATATTGAACTTATTTATTGTGCGTGGAAATAAAAATCTCAAAACCGTTAGAATTGATATTGAACTTTTCCTTTCCAAAAAAACTTATTTCTTGATAGAAACTCCTCTTTTTTAAACTGGCATTATCCTCTTTAGTTGACAGATTTTAACTCAATTCCTATGTTCTACACGGGATCCGTCCACCGTCTCCGCGATAGATTCTGCTTCTCATTGCGTAGAGAGATAGCTGTGAAGTCCAGGAAAGTAAGCCACTAGACCTCCATCAACTGAGACCACTTCGCTTCCCTTGCGAGTGTATGGGAAATTTCCGTCGATGAAGAATACAACCGTCGAATATCTTCAGGATAGCGCTAGGAAAGCGGAGTCTACAAGTAGCCAGAAGACGACACCTTCGAATACTGATATGGCAGCGATGGACAACTTCGTTGATAGCCAGCGTGGAATCGCGCGAACTGCAGGCAATCGTTAACAAACGCTCGAACTGGCGAAGCTAAACAGAAAAACGATAGAGGAGGATCTGAGAGCGGGTAGAACAGCAGTTATGACGAGGCTGCTGAGGCCAGAAAGAGGATTCGCAAAGCCCGATGGAGCCTCGCCAAGTACAAGACTAAGATGACCTCCCCGCGTCGCCCCGACGGAACCATTGCTGCACCTCGAAATTCAAAGGAGAAATTCGTCTACGACTTCTATTCTCATCTCTTCGACAGCCACGTCTACCTGCTACCCACCATTTTAGGCAAGACGAATATATCGTTCCTTTCATTCCCCCTTCCGAAGTTCGACATGCCATCACATCGATGAAGAACTGTACGGCTCCCGGTATCGACAGGATCAAACCAGAACAGCTAAAGAGTCTTCCAACAGTTATGGTCAGAACTCTGGCTAGGTTCTTCACGCGGTACCTGTCGGAATGCAAAGTGCCCACGTCGTAAAATACTAGCAAGACTTCGTCAGTGTACAAGATGGGAGTTCCTAACGTTATTGGCAACTATTGCCTAATCCACTCGCTCTCTGTAATCTATAGACTCTTCACGCGTGTCATCCTAAATAGAATTGTCAGAATATTAGATAAAGGACAGCTATGCGTGCAAACAGAATTTCGCAGAGCTTTCATTACAACCAATAATGTCCACACTCTTACAAGACTGACTGAAGTATCGCGAGAGTAAACAATTCCGTGCCTTTCTTTTAATCGATTTGAAGAAAGCCTTTGACACCATCGAGACAGAAGGAGGAATCGAAGCCCTGGGTAACCATTGTGTGGGTGTTCCTACTTAATATATAAGGAAGCTTCATGGGCTTCAAAACAGCTTTGCGACCAGGATCTCGCCATTCTATAAAGAAGTCATCCTCAACGTGAAGAGACAGGTTCGGCATGGCGATTCTCGCCCAAAATTTTCAGTGCCGCTTTCGAGAACATCATGCGTCATGTGGAATGGGGTGGCGTTGGTTTGAAAGTCAGCCGCTACTTACACCATCTCCGCTTTGCAGACGACGTCGTGCGTTCAACACCTAACATCGAACAGGCAGAACGAATGCTAGCCTAGTTTGACAGTGCTTGTGGACTGATCATTACAAGTTAACCTATCGAAGACGTTCATGTTCATGAAAAACGGAATCCTTTCGTGTCAAACGGAAAAATATCTCTGAATGCTCTAGGTACGTATACCTAGGTCGGGAAGTCAACATAAGGACGACCTAGCTACAGAGCTGAGCAGAAGGAGACGAGCCGCACGGAAAGCATTCAAGAATATCGAAGGAGTTGTGAAGCAGACAAAGAACATTTGCGCTATGCCCACCTTTTCGACTGCTGTCTTTTCTCCTTCCCTGTACGCCTCGGAGACTTGGACTCTGCGATAGCAGGATGGACATGTTGTCAGCGTTACTCAACGCGCTTTGGAAAAGACTATGCTCGGAATTTCCTTGAATGCGCAAGTGCAGAAGGGAATCTGAAGTTCCCAGCTCCGTCATCCAACGAAGATCAGGGATTCCGTTGATTACGCCGAGAAATCGAAGATCGGGTGGGCCGGACACGAGGCCACAGGTTCACTTTAAGGTGAAATCTCTATTTTTGTCGTGAACTATGCCTTCAGCTGATTAATGGCATTAGGTTATGATAATTGATGATGGTTCATATATATATACATATACATATACATATACATATACATATATTGATTGTTAGCTGCATTGAACAACAAATTTATATTTGAAACTTATTCTATTGTGGTGGAAGGCTCAATACATGTCAAGCCTCAGCTTCTCAATACTTGTCAAGCCCCCTCTCATATAACTCTGGGGAGAATCTCATTATTTCACCTAACAGTTCCACCTAACAACCTCGTACGGCACAAAATTATTTCAATCATAATCTCATTATTAGTTTTATCTTGAAAAGATGGCAATTTGCTCATGCTACTATTTCGCTAATAGCTTCTATTCACATGTGGGCTTCAAATACTCAACAGCTAAGTCTTGTTACGCATGAGAAAAGAAAGGAAAAAGGGAAGAAAATGAAAAAAGGAATATCAGACCTGTAGACTAGTCCCTTATACGTTCGCCTGTGGAGCTTTAAAGTCGATTAAGGACAAAGCCATCATTTTGCAGAATCACCGCTGCTCTTTTCCAGCGGCATTCACTTTTTTGTAGTACTCTCATTAGTACTTTTCGTAAAAGGCTATCTAAACAGAGCACGGTCACCACTATTTCTTCGTGGATGACGGATAGCTGCGGCGATTTTTAAACGCAAAGGCGTAACACGCGGTTTCCCTACGCGACAAACTTGTGCCGTCGGACCGGAACGTGCCGGTTCCACTTCTAAACGATTATTAGCACAGCTTTCAACGGCATCCTCCACTAAGGTCTTGTGGCGTTGTAACATTCATTCGATTCAGATTCTCAAATGGTGTTCACATTGTTGAGATGCTTATCTTCGTTCTGATCAGCTGCCGGTTTTTATGAACTCATTGTTTTACCCGTTTCTTCGAGCTGCTTATTTCTGCGCTGTTTATTTCTATCTTAGCGTAGTCTACTCGAACATATCATCTAAGATGACCTGAATACTTCCTGGAAAATCGCCTCTTGTTGCCATGGGATTTTTCCTAACTCTCATGGAAAGTCACTATATTGTCCTGCGGATCTGTTCGAAAAATTTTTTCTATTGAAGATTATGGGGAATCAAGTTGAATTGGAGAGATAACGGCTTGAGGATTCAGTGAGAAACCCTGGTTGCTTTTCCTTCACCAGAGAAGTTCCTACACAGACAGATCTTCATTTTGTTACAAGGCTGATGAATGAGTTTACGGTGGGACTCTCGCCCTTAGAAGTCCTCACGATTCACTGAAGCACATATTCAAGATCAATGCTCTGCAAACCCACATAAACTCCGATAAAATGGATTTCAAGAATCTGTTCCTCCTTGGAATGCATGGTATCGAGACGTTCGAGGGTAGGATATGGTCAAAAGTTGATCACGGACTCGATCGAGTACCGGCACTTCAAAAATGAGGCGGCGTAAAGGCGTTTCATTACTCCTATCGATATCGGGCGCTATCGAAGAACGCTTGGTTAGGAGACATTATTTCGTGTTTACTCGGATTTGAGCAGCGTTATCCTCTGCCATAGTTTTCGACTACAACAAATATCAGCAGTGTGAAATCGAGCACAAAATCTGAAAATGGTTAAGATAGTCTCACAAGGTTAGGGAGTTATTGAAAAACTTCGGCCTCGAACTGCACTTGAACCTGTACTCGTGCTATCCGAGTGCTGTGCTCTTTATGCCTTACACTACCGAGACCCCGCTTGCCCTTATCTTCTAATGGCTTCAGTGCCACAGCTTGATTGAAATGGTCACCTTTTTGTTGTTCTCTTCTCTGGCCAACACCTCTGAATTCTAGCAAGGATGTCATATATGTCGTTTCATTGCGACAAACTGGACGTGAATGATCTAGTTGCAGGGATCAGCTTTTTTATGGTTCTCCGTAAGCTCTTATTTTTCTATTTTTGAGAAAAACTGTCGTACGCATTCGTTATCTTTCAAGATTAGTAAAACGGTTTTGGCATGTTCCTCACCAATCCAGAATAATATCGGAAGCTTCGTTTGAATAGTTTCTGGACTATGATGCTTTTATCGGTAGACGTGACCAATCATTTTCTATCTCTTTAACACAAAACAAATAGATTGGTACTTACTTCTTGGATTGGCCTAGTCTGCTGTTTTTATGTACTGAGCTGTTTTTTTTTTTGACATAGAGAGCTGTCCTACAGTCCATTCAGGAATCTATGTTCCGACTCTTGTTTTGGTAACGTAGGCCCTCTGGGAATGAATCCTTAAGCAATGAATGGTATCGAATCAGTAAGCGGTGTTCCTCAACGCGGACTGTGAAGAACTTGAGATCAAAACTTGTTCGATGGGCAAAAAGAAGGGCTCGGGAAACCGCAATTCTTCCAAAATGTGCATAGTCATGACGAACTTTTCAGTAATGGTGTGTTTAATAGTCCGGCTCCATACTCTAGTGCGGTGATGTAGTGGCAAGTGGCGCACTGCCACACACACACATGGTCACGGGTTTGAGTTCAGGGTCAATAACCATCTGGGTTGATCAGAGGAACATGACTATTACATCGGCCGACCATCGCAAGTCATTGCATATGCTACATTCGCATTTATGTAGTACGACAATACGATTCTGAGTTGAAGTCGAAGCAGGAGCGCATCTAATTGTAAGCCTTCATCTTCATCACTGTAAGCGATAACAAAATCAATGGTGTTTGCATGTCGTACGTTTTGTAATCCCAACTGATTCTCAATCTCCATCGAGGAAACAGAAAGCTATGACAATACGAATTTTATACTCGCAAGGATCTCACGCTCGTTTCTTAATCGAACCGACTGAGCAACGGCAGAGTAGTTTATTGTGTAGCAATCTATCCTTACTCGTTTTTGTTCCACAGCAGATGGCTCACATACGGATTCGATAGGATCTTCGGGCAAGGATAGTTGCACTTGATGACAGAGCTATTGTGGGGTAATTGCAAGCAGTCGAGCCGACGTTAACTATACCATGGTTTTTCATCGCCCTCAGCTTCGCCCCATATGCTTGTTCTCTCAGGCGAGCCCATTAGGCTTAGCAGCGCCATTCAAAGGCACGGTCCACGATAAAAATGGTTACTGAGTTTTTCATGTAGGAATCCTCAGTGGCCGCCATGGGTAATAGAAAGGACCCTCTCGTGCCCAAAAACTCGACGGTTAGGGCATAGTAGAAGCCCCATCCCCGACTCGCGCGGCTTTCCCGTCTTTCGATCAATGTAGCGTCATACAAGCGTCGAGGCGATACAGAATGCAATTCGTTCAAGGACCCACACACAATCGGCTGATCGCCGAGTGATGAGGCGATGTTTTTTCCCATTATTTTTTCCTTTGTTATTCTTTTTGCTGCCGCTATCCCTTGTTTAATTTCGTACCCCAGAAGGCTGAAAAAAGTGAGCTATTTTCGCTGTGACTAGGTTTTTTTTTGTTTACTTATGCTTATAAGTGAATGAATTTTGCTTACCGTAGTCAGTTATNNTCCCATTATTTTTTCCTTTGTTATTCTTTTTGCTGCCGCTATCCCTTGTTTAATTTCGTACCCCAGAAGGCTGAAAAAAGTGAGCTATTTTCGCTGTGACTAGGTTTTTTTTTGTTTACTTATGCTTATAAGTGAATGAATTTTGCTTACCGTAGTCAGTTATTTGCACCAGGACCCTTACGTACGCAATGACCCACATTGAATAGCTCGTCCAAACGCCCCACTCTTCTTCATTTTTCCGGTCTCATTCTCGTCCAGCCCCCTTTTTAACGATTTTTCGAAGCCTTCTATCATTTTGGAAACACCGATTCACGCAGTTCCTTCGCCTTCATCGCACTGTTTTCCATCTTACTTTCGTCGTGAACTGTGCCTTTAATCCGAATTTCTTGGAAGGGCGTTTTAACAAACACAGCATTGGCTTTTGAATACTTTCTTGGCAGGAGTACGTAAAGCAGAAAATTTTTGTAAATTTTGCTCTGTCTTCTGTCCTCTTTGCCGCTCGACAGACTTCTTGAAGTACTCCTTAAAGGCACAGTTTGCGATAATTCAATGGGCGGGTATGTCAATAACGTGTCCGCCTCTCATCCGATGTCACGTCAGACTGTCTGACGTGACATCGAATGAGAGGCGTACACGTCACTGACATACCCGCCCATTGAATTATCGCGAACTGTGCCTTTAAATAAATGCTGTATCAACCAAGTCCATGGTTCGTACTCTATCATACGAGTTGTCATAATTTGCGCGTAACTGAACAGTCCAACCAGTAAATTCTTTTGGATTCATCAACTCGTCCAACTCTTTGAATTACATACTTCATACTAATCACTGCCTTCGAATAAACGTTGTGGTTTCGTCCTTTACTTTGCACGTTATATGGCCCCTATTCTTGAAGGAGTTTATCACTCTCCGTTCTTAAGGTTTCTCGTGTTTTTTTTTATTCGCTTTTTTATATTTCTCACTAGCAGGCATAGGAAGGTACTGAAAGTCAAATGCCATGGATCAAAGCTTGGAGACTAACAGAGTAATGTAAGGGTTTTGCGCCCAATTTCTTACACTCTGCACCTTTAAAGAAATATAATACTTTACAATAATTTTGGGCTATCTAGTCCTAGACGAATTATGTAAAGAATGTATCAGAATAAAGCAGAAAGTGCGAAGGAAACAAAAAATTAACGTGATTAGAGAAAAATAGGGTTCAGAAAGTAGTAATATTAGAGGTTGGGCGAGAGTGTGACAACAAAAGTTGAACGGAAAGGGTTTTTGGACTAGCTTTCAACTATGTATGTGTGTGTTTGTGTGTGTATTTTATTTTTAGGGGTCACACGTTCATTCTAGGGATGCAGAAACAATTTTTCTCGTGAACTGTGCTTTTAATAAGCTTGTGTATTATTCCAGTAAAGGAGCATTCCAATTCTTTTTCAAAACAAATTATCGCTTCGAGATGCACCTCAAACTAACTTCGCTAATAATCAAGGGGATATTCTATACGATGGCCTAAACAAAAATCCTCCAAGTGGTCTCTCTCATCCTCTTGACTTTGTTTTGTATTGTAACATCGCGGTTTCAATGCGCCCTTCGATCCTATGATAGCAGCGCTCGTTGCCTATCTATTTCAAGGGCACCATCTTGATGGGAATTCGTTACACATTTTTATGTGCATCTATAAAAAAGAAGCTATTAAAATTTTTGATGGTATTCTTCTTGCCTGATCGAATGCTTGCTCAATTAATAAAAGTGAATGGTCTCACTCTTATGGAAATAGCTGGATTCCAAGAAGCGGGTTTCGCTGTTAAGCATACAACTCCTGAAGGAGTTGAACTCTCCGATTTGATAATGCCATTAAGCAATCCTCACCATCAGTGAAAGGTGAAAGGAACTAGTAGTCCTAGATAGACTCGCGATTGCGCAGGCCCAAAACTAATAAGATCTTGCCATGAAATTCGACACTGACAGTTATATGTTGAGGTCCATGCAGATATGCATTTAACTGCATCCACTACTCCGGCAGTATTGGGAAGGCATGACGTATTCTCCCCATCACTTTTGATCTTTTCAATGGTACCATTTTTCTCGTCAGTTGCAAATTAATTACTTATTTTAACACACTGCTAATGAGTTTTTGGTCGAGAAAAATTTGCTCGCAAAAGTGATCGTACTCGTGGGGAACAAACTCGTACTTATGCATCGTAGCCTAGCCAGTCTAGTGATATGAGGAGGAATATGCTTGAGAGATTGTGGAGCAATTTTGGTGCCTTATTTGTAACCAAAGTCCAGATCCCAATGAGTTACCTACGCTCCCTAATCTTCAAACAGGGGAGAGTTCGAAACCTCCACCTATTCAAAGATCACCTTTCACTTTCACTCAAGAATGTATCATATCATTTTAGACAATTTGGCCTCACGAAACCTGGAAGGCTCGAGAATCGGTCACTACTTTCGTATTAGGCAGTTCGTTTCTTTGGTGTTTTCTCAGTTAAGCGATTCATCATGCAGTCTAACAGTGTTAGTAATAATTTTTTGAAACCTTGATATTAACTGTTTTTAGTTTCAAAGTAAAGGAATAAAGTCTGAGACGTTAATCAATCCCTTCTAAAGGATGCGCTCACGCACTCGATTCCACTCAGAACCGTAGTGTCGTAGATGTGTGTGTATGTGGCCTATTCAATGAATTGCTATAGTCAGGCAATATACGAGTCATTGCTTTTTTCCTCCCAAACAAATCTGATACCAATTGGCCGACTGCGTAGGGATGGAAGGCTTGGTTGGCCCACGTTGATATCGTTCCGGGATACGAATCCATGTGAGATAGTGCGCCACTTGCCCCTACACCAATTCCGCCCTGTTAATTCCATTTGCGACTGGAAAAGCATCACCTTATTAACACACTTCTACAGTTCGAATTCAGCCACGTTTTTGGGTGGCAGTGCAACCTGCATCACCGGTCGTCCCGTCGATCGTCGATTTAATCGAACGGGCACCAATAATGTCTCCATTCTGCCCTGTCACGAGACAGAGTGGTTTAGTAGATCATCCTCGTGGAGATATAGCAATCCTCGTGAAGAGGTCTGACCTTCGCGCTGACTCCCTGATCTTCGTTAGATCGGCGTCCCAAAGGATTCGGTCAGTAACCTCCCTTGTCCAGCAGTTCACGATATCGCATAAAGTGTTTGGCCCACCAGATCTTCGATTTCTTGGCGTGAGCAACAGCATCCCTAATATTCGTTCGTTGCCGGAGCTCGGAACTCTGAGTTCCCCTCTGCACTCGCGTGTGAAGAGGGATTCCCAGCATCATCCTTCCACGACGTGTTGAATGACGCTGACTGTATGTTCATCCTCCTTCTTCACGGTCCAAGTCTCCGAGGGAAACGTCAAAACAGGAAGGATCGCAGTGTCGAAAGGAGTGGATATTCTTTGTCTTCTTGACTACTACCTCGATTTTAAATGTTCCTTATGTCGCGCGTTTCCTTCTGTTCACCTCCGGTGCTCGATCTTCATCATGTTGACTTTTTTACCTTGATAAACGAGCCACAGCATTCAAGAATATTCGTTCAGTTGAAAGGCAGTATTAGGTACCAATCCGATCCCATGAACGTCATCTTTGTTGAATTCATTGTCGCACAGATCTTTCCACAAGCCTTGTCGACAGCGCTAATAGGTCAACTTCAAAATACGGTTCGACCGAGCGCATCCGCAATCATAAGAGAAAGTTTATTCACTATACTGCTTACCATTCTTTTTGTTGATGTAAACACTTTTGAGAACGATACTACCTTCCTTGTTCATTGCCTGAAAATATTTGACCGCTTAGCCTTATCAAACGTTTTCATTCGGCCAGTCAGCCGGTTGCATCTGAAAGCGCCAAGATACTCCTTGATATTTCTTTTTGACTCTTTGCATGACTTTTTCGGCTTCTTCGTTTGTGACTGGTTCAAGTCGAGTCCGACTGCAGGCCCATCTCAACATCCTTAATTCTGCTGAATAGGGTAATCTTTTACTAATTTTCGTAAGAACCAACCCTGGCTATCGTAAATGGATCATCGTGAGTATTGCAATCCTTTGAGCCTCCAGGAGCACCGCTAGTCGCAAAGGCTCGCTCCACTTTACCATCAATGGCCAGGTCACTCCCCTGATATCGGAATTCTTATATCCATCCGATGGCTTCCCCAAAACCGTTTGCGATTGACTCCGGCACAACCAGGAGGTGAATGGTGCTGCCCTTCTGGGCCCAAAAGGGAATCTCAGGAATCTGTAACTTTACCCTGTGTACGTGGCCGAGGTTCAACTGGAGGATGTGCATACCGCTCTATACACTACCAGTCGGATCGCCCAGCTAACGCCGGGCTCTCCTCCTTCTTATGAAATGCCCGGCTACGCCGGGCATCTTCCTTTTCATATAAAGTCGGATCGTCTGACTAACGCCAGGGTATCCTCCTTACTGTGTCAAATACCTCATTGCGAGAAATGTTGAACTGAAGAATTTTTTTCCTTTTTTAAAGTTAATAGATTTTAAGTTTTTTCTGCTGTTCAGCTGAATTTAAGTTTTTCCGGTGTTCAGCTGAGTTAGAGTATGAAACTGAAACAGAGCTCGAAATAGATTATGTCGTCGTAGCATATCACATAGTCGCCCGGGCTTCCCTCCTTCTTTGACAAAGTTGCAGTAAGTCGGCTAACTCTCCACTCCTTTTCTGTTTCCTGTACACGAAATTTGACATAGAACTAACAGGGCAGTACAAATGGTATTAAGTGAAAGTTGTTGTTTACGCCTTTAATTGAAAGAGTCGATCTTCTACTCTCTTCCTCAAGAAGAAATACCTACAAAAATTCAACTGTTAGATTACCAAAGATGATGCTGTAGAGATGTGCTTAGTGATGATATCAGCATTATCAGATGTCTTTATCAATGGATCTTTCTTTACGGAGATTTCATTAGTTGAGAATTCCAGATTACTGGCGGTCGATTACGTTTTGTTGCAAATGATATCGAACAATGAGGGTCCTTCGTTATGNCACACCCACAAACACACCGACGAACCTAGGAGTGTTCTGAAAACGCATGTTTGATGTGCGTACCGTTCCGAAATTTTCGCTAAAACTCAACCGATGCAGCCTCTTCAAATTCTCAATTCTGCGGAGAGTGTCAGTTCCTCACCTCACCACACCACATAAATTAGCTGGGGCCAGGGATGCCTCCACTTCTGTAAGAATCCGATTTCCTCTGGCGAGTTGTGCGTTGATGGTCGTTAGGGATACTCACGTCAAGCATACCTACTGGAAACTTCGGATCAACTGAAGAACTGATAGCCCTTTCAGCCACTCTACCCAAATGCTCTTTCTAGGAGCATCTTCAATCAACGCAATCAGTTCTGTGAGAACCAATCCTTCCGAAGGGGAATGATTTTTTTCTCCTTTCTTTTTCGCCTCGCACTGAAGGGATTTCACTGTGGGTTGTTAGACAGGATTAGAAGAGTAGAGAAAGACGAAAGAATGGATTGAACAAATTTCAAATTCTTCATAGGAAAACATAGTATCATGCCAGTATCGATCGAAGTCATATTGTCGAAGCATCCGCCCCTTAACCTATCCACCAACTTACTGCTTCCTATACATAAGGAAGAAAATGTGGGATGAGCTCGAAGTCACGGTGTTGGAGCTTCTGCTCTCCAAGCACTCCATTCACCTACCCACCAATTCACTGCTTCACCAAAAGAAGAAAGTGTAGGATAGGTCTATCGTAATCACACTTCTCGGACGGACAGACATACAAACCGAAAACCGACAAACCTACAAACCGACACACCAAGTTACTGCTTTATAAATAAGAAGGATACTTACTACACATACTCTCCAATTGAATTTCTGCCAGGCCACTCTCTGAAAAACGTTTCTGATCTTACTCGTTCACGTTCATATGGTGTAACAGAGAAGGCTAGGACGTATTCATGTAGCCGAATTGCAAGCACTTGAGTAGGACGATTCCATTCTTTTTTGGAAAACTTTGTTCCAGGTTTCTACTATTGCATATTGTGCCAGTAATTAATTAGTCTCCAATTAGAAATCTCGCTACCTTGCGAAACGATACTATTGCTTCAACGGTGAATTGTGCCACAAGGTGATAAGGACAGGTTCACGTGCCGGTATCACCAAAAACAAGCAACCACACTTCGAATACTCCACAAATTATTGGCGCACGGCGCAATCATTTCAAACTTCAGGTATTGAACGATAATACATGCCTGATCAAAGACACTTATCCAGCAAACCAAAAAGTACCAATAGTAATAATTTTTGATAGAGATAAACTCTAAAATCTCAGACAATGAGGCACAAGAAGTGATGAGAGTGAGAATTCCGGGAAGGCTCAGTATCGAAGAATCAAACGTGAAGAACTCAAACTACCTCTAGAGCATCGTGCAGAACAAGGGGGAACAGAGACGCATGATTGAGACGCATCTGTCCAAGGTTTTAAGGGGAACCGGTGGCTCATGAGGGGTATTGCTGAGGTAGCATGAAATGTCTTATTTTCCTTCCGTATCCATACGTTTCTGCTCTAGGGAATATAGGGTGGCGACAAGCTCAGCTTGATGCTCCCATCTCTTGAAGCGTTGCATCTTCCCATCTATCTTATGAATCATGATGAATGAAATAATGGATGCTGTAGATGCGTGAAAGTCGCGATATAGTCGCTCTAAACAAATTTTATTCCAGGAACTGATTGGAATATAGCGAGCTCCCACCTTGGCTTCAGTGTTTGGTGTTTTCCCTTACTTACCTTTTAACCTACTTCTGTTGCGACAAATTCCTTCGAGTTCCTCCATTCCTTGAATTGGATTCATTTCATTCGTCCCTGTGTCTCGTGCCGTAATTCAAACCTTCAGTGATGTCCTTATTTCAGAGCCCCATTCCAATGCGAACAGACCGTGAAGCTGTGGCCAGCAGTCTTCGGCGATTGGCGTTCGTCTCCGCGTCAATCGCCATGTCGACCGTCGTTCTTCTTGGAATCATGGTCCCTCTGCTAATTCATTCCGCACTTCGAGCTCAGGTATCGCTTGGAGTATATCACAAATTCTATCGAGTCGCCAGCAATTTCTTTTCATTCAGATAAATTCTGATCGCATTTTTGAACCGTGCTATTCGTCCGGTACGACCACATGGCAACTCTTACGTGAGGTACAGTTCATTACTTTGAGCGAGACTGTGCAGCTAGCTGATCTAGCTCTAGCTAGATCCGTTTTCACTCTCCTGCTCTTATTCAGGATCTACTATCCCCTGAAAGGGTTACCGGGAGAATTTAAGATTTTCTTCGATCACGTTACAGTCTTCTTCTCGGTATCGCTCTCTTTAGAACAACGAAGACAGGCTTACTGGACTATTTGCATGAAGCGCTTTATTTGGCATACACTTCGGTAGTCGATAGAATCTTTTGGCTTCATTCTATACCGTTTCTGGGTTCAGAATGATAGGAATATTTGACACGTACAATGAGGCGCAGTAGTTAGCCGATGTATAAGTCAATGCTTTAATCCTTTAAAAGTTAGACGAGTATGTTGCCACCTAATCGCTGCGTTGGCGATGTCCTGGGCGAGTATAGTCCGGAATTCTATCCATGCATGTGTTGTAATGCGCCATTTTACCCTACGCCACCTCCCTATTTACGTACACAATTGTATTATATAACTTTAACTTTCATTTATGCCACAAATATCAGTATATTTTTTTGTTTGTTTATATTGGACATATATGGAAATACTCACTTATACTGTGCTCAATGCTTAATAATTAATGATTATATCTTAATTTCAAGCTCAATGTATCGCCTTCATTGAGAGAGAAGCGTGATAACAGCCGCAGAAGCGTCGCTAGTGGAGTGAAGCTCGAATATGGTGAGCTTTCCGATCCCGAAGGGGGAAAGTGGAAAAACTATTAATTTGTCATTCGCTTTCAATTATAGGCGGGCCTTATGCAGGGACCGCGATGGGATGCGTTCGGCAATTTGGTCCACCTGGGCCTCCCGGCAGACCAGGAGTGGATGGGATTGATGGTATGGACGGCGCCAGTGGTGCTCCTGGTCTTCCAGGAAAGGATGGTAAGGTAGTTTCATGAGATGCAAAGGATATTAGAGAACTGTTGTCTGTGTAGGAATTCCCGAAGACAAACGCGAGCCCTGCTGGATTTGTCAAAAAGCTCAACAAGGGCCGCCAGGGCCACCAGGGAATAAAGGGCGTCCGGGACTCCCGGGCTTTCCTGGAGAGCACGGCTATTCGCCAGTTGGTGTACCAGGACCTCCAGGAGATCAAGGTACTAAACGGTATTTTTTCTGCTCAAAAGCAACATTATGAAATTGACTCGTTTGCAGGCCTGCCTGGTGTTCAAGGAGCTCCTGGGCCAAAGGGCAACCCGGGCAGTGTAGGATACTCTCAAGAAAGCGTGCTAGTCGGAGAGCCGGGTCCACCTGGTCCACCTGGGCCACCTGGATTCCCGGGAGCGCCAGGTCAGCCAGGACAACCGGGTCCGAAAGGGCCTCCAGGATTCATACCTGGAAATCCGGGTTGGGAAGGATCTCCCGGAACTCCGGGTGCTCCTGGAGAAGAAGGACCCCCTGGGCTACCAGGCGTTGGTCCTATCTGTGATCATTGCCCCGAACCCGTGCTACAGTCTGGTTTCGGGGGTGATTCAAGGCAGAAAGTTGAAGTTGTACCATCCCAGAAGGCACAGGAGGAGGTGCTGAAGAAGGCAATGAGTAACATTCTGAAGAACTAAAACACTTGAGCTTTCTGATCCCCTCGACTTCGGTTTCCACGTTAATATCGCCGTATTTTACATAAGGAAGAGTCGGTGTGAAATGGGCTTCAACAAAAGAGGATGCAGAGAAACAAGGGTCTTCCCATTGACGTCTGCTATTTCTTTTTTGCTCTTTTATGTTTGTGTTTGTATGTGAGCTTGTTTGGAATTCACTACGCTTGCTGGCTCATGTTTTGACAGTATTTATTTGTCTGAGTAGGAGAAGTTTGACATCGGCTCACATCATATGTATTATTGTGGGTGTATGTCATCGTTACATAGTTCACGTGCCTTCATATCTGTGATGAAGTATGCTCACTGCACTGCTCTCGATAAGATACTTTTGCCGATCTCGTTTTGTTCGGTTCTGCATAAAGACTGTGAAATTGGATGCGAAGCACCACGGATTCGCAAACTTAAAGGCATCAACCTTACGTATACATCGTACACCGCTCTATTTCGTTCATTTACATTTATCAGTCAACTGTAAATACTTGTTTCCTGAGTCGTCCACAATTGATCGCAGTAAGTTGCTTCCGGCTCAGGAGTCTACAACTAGATATGGAGTGGAAAGTTCAGAGATATGTATGTAACGTACAAACAGGTTAAAGGCACTGTTCACGGTAAAAATGCCTGGAAGTTATTTCAAAGATGAACATGTGACCCCCTATAGGGTCACAGGTACATCCTCGGAGGGAAACGGCTTTGGAAGGGCGTTATTGGGCCCCAGAACTGGCCAAGCCGAAGTACCCACGCAGAGGGGGACGAATTCTCGAGTCGTTGTAGAGGTTGTCGGCGGTGCTATTTATAAACTGAGGGGCGGCTGCGAAATTCGCTGTGGGACCGCAATACCGTAACCCGCGCTGCACTCATGTGCTTATTTGCGGCTGGCCTAAATTTAAAAGTGAAATGAAAGCCACCAGGAGGAAATGTACAAAAAAGGGAAGGTGTTGGGTGTCAGCTGCAGTTTATAATAATAGGTTATAATCAGTAAGGTTAGGGCGACAAACAGGTATTCAATTTCTGAAAACTTCGCTAGTTTGATGTAGGACTTTCAAAGCAAAAGTCGTGTTGTAGTATAAGCAGTGACAGGCACGCGATGATTACTTCCGGGGTAGCATAACCCACACCCTAGTTGCTTTAGAGGAAGATTCATAATAATTGATAACTCCTAAAAGGAACAAATCTGTCCGCACATGCACAAACGATTTCTCAACTAGGGTGCAATGCCTAAAGTTCCAATTTAACGTGAAGGGTATGGGTACATTCACCCAGAACTGGATGGACACGGCAAACCGCGCGGCGAAATTCGTGATGATTGAAACGGCTTTGGCGCCTATCATCGCGGCACGGATCTCAAGTAGATTGGATGAGTAGGGCCAGCTGATGCTACTTATATGTATATCCCACTTCAAATTTGTGCCCCAAGGATAGGCGCCACAGTCGTTTTAATCACTACGAATTTCGCCGCGTGGTTTGCCGCCTCCATCCAGTTCTGGGTGAATGTTCCGTCCCCCAATGCGAATAGTTTCATCAAAGGAGCTCTTATAACAGACCTGCCTTTAGCTCTATCAGTCGAGTGAAGCGCCTCACCCAACACCTTCCCTTTTCTGTACATTCAAAGGGAGATGTTGGATGCTGTGCTCTCCTTTCCTTTCATCCATTCCCCATCCTGGTGGCTTTCATTTCGCTTTTAAATTTAGGCCAGCTGCAACTAAGCACATGAGCGCGGCGCGGGTTACGGTATTGCGGTTCCACAGCGAATTTCGCAGCCGCCCCTCGGTTTATAAATAGCACCGTTGTCGGCAGGACGTAACGTGAAGAACACGTTGCACGCAAGCGCGCACTGTAGCCAACTGTGTGCATTGGGTATGTGTACGAACGTGCGTCCGAGGATGCGCGCGGCAAATTGCGCGGCGAAGTTCGTAATGGTTTGAACGTGTTCGGCGCCGGTCATTGGGGCTCAAATTTCAAATAGAGTGGATTAGGAGGATCATCCGACCCTACTAGACTACACTACTTCGAGTCGAGTTTGTGCCCTGAAAATTGGCGCCGCAGTCGTACAAATCGTCACGAACTTTGTCGCGCAATTCGCCGCGCGCACCCTCTGACGCACGTTCGTACCGTCCCCCGTGTGCAGTGGCCCACACGCATTTTGACAATTTGTAATGATACCCCTTCCATGCAACTTTTGAGGACCAGATTCTCGTCCAGTCCCTAATTCTGCTACTTTTTTAAGCTTTATATTTCTCTAAATACCCGATTCCACTTTTTCTTCGCCACTTTTTCACTATTCTGGACTATAAGGTCCATTATTCGTCTTGAACTAGATACCTCCTAATTCTCGCGAACTACGCCTTCAAAGTCCACGTTGAATTACGAGCCTGCGGAGGGGGCAACTAGTTCAATTCCAATTCTCCTCTTTCATTGCTAGAAATAACCAGTGATGTGCCGTCCACTCAATTCAGACAGCTGTTGAACATTACTGTTGGGTTATTTAACAAGCACTGGCTTTTTTTATTGGTTTCTCTATTATCCCAAAGCTCGTCCGTTGAGTTACGATGACAGACAAAGTCTTCATCGCAGAGACATCAAAAAAAAAGTGTAGGATGATGAGAAAGGGCAGGATTAAAGATGAATAAAGATAGACATCACATCAATGGCTGATTTCTCGAGAGCTCACTTCACGATAACTGGCCAATGTATGTGCTAGTCAAGAATTATGCAAAAACGCGAAACTGAGTGAAACATGAGGCTTCATAAAAGTATCAAACAGCGGTTGGGCGAGAAAGTGACCATAAAGGGGATGTATGTCATTTGGCGCGGCCCTTCACAGCTTGAGAATAACCATTCAGCTTAGAGAGGAGATTCCACAGGCTGGTGCAAGTCATTCGCTCCATTGACTCTTTGTTATACTAACAATAAGACACCCGCATCTATGAAAGATAGTAAAGCGGTGAATCACGTGTTCTAATTCTACCAGTGTAATCACATGGGAAATCTTACGGCTTGCGGGCTTTACACTCATCTCCTGAAAACTCAAATTTATCTTCCGTAGTGCATAAAGTTTCTCCGCGGATGCATGACAAACTTAACGATCAGACGCGGGATTACGGTACTCTCCTCTTGTACGTGAATGCACGGATTACGCTCGACAATCTCATTGATGTGTTTCATATGACCAACATTTCCTAACTCAATGTCGTTTAAGTGGTATACATCTTTACTCTGTCTTGTGATTCCTCTGCTGGTAGTAGGATTTATGCTGTTGCCACGTCTAATGATGAAGTCTATAGTGATTCCTGAGCGAGTGGTCATAAGCAGAAACGGAAACGTGATTATGCTGCTAGCAGAAAAATGTAACTTCCACACTGAGTACGGTGCTTCATCTCGTGGTATGGTCCTGTCTTAGTAATTATAATTGGAACGGCAAAATTAATAGATGTTTCAGTGGAAATGTGATTGGGCCATTGCGCAGAGAGGAGGAGTGGCCAACCTTAATTGTGCTTAAAGATGTTTTTTAGCCAGGAGGATATTGTTTTCACCTCACTTCTGAAAGTGAGGAGCTCCGGGCTGGGTGCGAAGGTTTTATGTCGTGCAAAAAAGCTGAGATGAGACGGTGCAAAAAAGCTGAGATGAGACAAAAATTGAACATAAAATTGGCTCACCCATTCGGATCTTACCTCCTGCTGGTTGAAAAGTTGCATTTTTACCATAAAAAAAGTTATGAAACCTTCCTAAGCAACATATGGGATGGCAAAGTCGGCTATCCCTCGTTCTCTGTGCTCTAGCGCTCAATGTTTGAGAAGAACGGTGAATCCCATCTACATTTTCACAAGTTGCTGATTCGCTATTTTCATCGTGGCTGATCAGGTTTCATTCAGAGGCCGCCAAGTGCTTTCCAGGTTAACGGAGCAATATTGCCCTCCTTCCCTTCACCCCATCTCATCCACACAAGTTCACAGTACGCCGACGGTAGCCATGCGAGAAATTCCCTCATATGCCGTGTTATAGATTGTGGTAGTGTGCTCGCTGGAAAAGACGGGAAAGGCTTTGCTACTCTCTCAATTCAAAGTCAAATATGCGGGCGGAATAGCGCGAAACAGAAGTCTAATTGTAAGTTGTATGTGCATTCCACGAGGGTTGCATTGCTACCATTGTGAAATCCGAGCCCGGATTTGCTTACTCATGCCTTTCGATCCTATACCACTGGCTTTGGCTGATTTGTTCTTTATAGATACCAATTCTCTGCCCCTTTTAATATCATTGAATGCTGCGAGGTTTCCTTGCAACGTAGCTAGCTGGGAATTTTGTGAATCGTAAGTTTGGCCAAAAACTAACTTCGCAAACATCAAACAGCGACAACCTTCCAGCCGTTTTGGATAGTACTTTTGCAATGAAAGAAACCATTCCTGCTGTTTCTTGCTTAGCCCTAACAGAGATTTCGGTGAATGGATCTTAGCAAATACATAAAGAAAAAGTGTGTTCACAGAGTAGGTCCGCTAGCGAGTATGCGCCCAGATATAATCCAGTGGAGGGTAAAAATTATGCACAAGTTTTGTGTTCGAAAGGCTCCGTCACACATGGATCAGCGATCAATGAATTGGTCACATACTGCAAACTGTACAATTTTGCGTCGTAGCTCCCTCGGGAAAAAACGCGTTTTTTTTTTCATTGACCCTACCTAACAGTTCGTTCCAGGGCATGGGTAGTTCGGTGAGACTCATCGACTTCTGGTAAAATCTGGACCCACTCTCTTTGTGAATTTCTTGTAAACTCTGTCGTCTTCAATTATAGAATTCTGCTCAGACGTTTAAATGGAATAGAACTTATCAATATTTGAGACAATGGACGACGATGCCTCATCAGTGAACGGCCAGGCATCTCCTTCTGGTGATGAATGGTGCTCTGGGTCACCATTTGTGAGTGCGTCATCAAATTATCAAAAAACTACGTCTCCAGGAGAGCAGAGTGATGGAGGCTCACCGCGGGATGTGAACCAGGAGCAGGTTCTGTCCTTAGAAGACAAGAATGCTGCTGCCTCTCCTTCTCATGAGTCCGCGTCAGCGGCATCATCTCCAGCGTATGGAGATCATGGTGATGAGTTAGTGTTCAAACTCCGTTTGTTCTTAATAGATAATGTGTGGGCGATTGCTTGTATATTAATACTACTCACCCAAATTCCAGTTCTGGAGATGAGTTCAATCCTGGTAGCCCTAATCTACCATGTTCGCCCGAAGACGACCGTTCTGAGGAGTTCATGCAGAGAAATTCTAGCTCATCTATTCAAGAAAAAGAACCTTTGAGGATATCACAACTATCATCTCCACAATGTGACGATGCCTCTCATTCGAGCCCACCACAATGCGATGATGACGAAGAGAAAAAAAGGCATGATATCGTTTGTTCGTACTGCTGTTTGAGTGCAATTGTCGTTCTTCATTTGAAGCACCAAAGAAATCGATGCGAAATCAGATGCGGAAGAGAACTCTACTGAAGGGGAACCCAAGGGTACAGTCTCAAGCGATGAAGGTTATTTTTTGCTTCCATCGAAGTTTCTTCTCGCTATTCGTTGTTTAGTACTCCTTTACGCAATGTGTTTAGAAGGAGATAGCGGAGAATCACGGAAAAGGCGTGCCATTGATTCCGATGATAGTGATAATGAAGTTTCTAGTCCTCGGTACGTTAGCGATCACTGTTCTGGTTTCCATAGATGGTTCTCATGTTGTTACTTAAGGAAAAATCTTCTCGATTCTGATGATACTGACGACGACGAAATGGACGAAGAACAACGAAAGAAAAAGGTCTATTTGTTTGTCCTTATCCGTTGCATAGTACTGAAAGGGAGCTCCACTTCATAATTCTTAACCTCACTATTGGAATTTTTTTCATTGAGGATTGCATACATTCCTCCTCCAGTGCAAACTTTCTGTATATCTTGCTTCATTCGGTTACAAACGTAATAGCATTTCCCTCATTGTGCTTTGATTCAGCAGTATTGAGTGGAGTTTGAGAAGAAAGTCCCTTTCCATTTCGTACTCCTGTTGTAATAGTCTAGGCGTCTCGTTGAGTTCCTCAAAACTTCCTATACTGAACACTAGGATAGCGCATTGAGTGTTAAATATCAGCGAATCTTCATCGGCCGAATGTGAAGGGTAAGCGGACGCGGTACAAACTCTATTATTCCAATTCTTGACCTCTTGGAATAATAGAATTAAAAGTCAAAACTCCAGACTCTTCCCAGAGGCGTGGTTTGGTGGTCAGATACCATACACAACTTCGTGTCTCGTTCATCCCATTTTGCACTTTGGGGTAGAACACAGTAGATAATTATGTGGGAAACTTAATCTAGAATTGTGATTGTATAGTAGTAGGATGAGTCAACGCTTTTTTAGTCGTGCTACATCTCTGAAGAAAGGAAGTGCGAGCATACGTGAAGGAAGTTTAGGGCGTAGTCCTCCTACCTTGGCCTTATAGATTATATTCAACCTGCCAAAGCTGTGTCTTCCATATATGTCTTGAGCTCTGTTGGTCCTTACAGTTTTGAAGAACTTGACTAGAAAATCACCAGGCAACTTCAATTAAAAGATAACAAGATCAAATAGTGAACTAGATATGAATGAATAAATTGTAGTGCAAGTTGTCCAAATCGAATTTTAAGACCGAACCAGACCAAACTGCAACTAGGCTTTGGTGGAATTATTACTTATGAATTCATTTATTTTCAGCTTGGCAAACTAATTGTAAATATATTTGGCGAAGATATAGATGAGGATGCGGACGGTGGACGTGAGGGTGGCGGTGATGAGCAGCGCGAGGAGCCACAGGGGGAGGTTAATCAAGATGATGAAGACGACTATGTCCAAGATAGACACAAGCACGATGAAAGAGACAGAGCGTAAGATTATCCAGAAACTTGTTTAATATTGACTATCGCGCCAATGCAAAAGGAAAATGTCGAATACGATAAAAGCAATGTTCTTTCTTCACAATAGTGAGAGCCAGAAAGCTTTCATATCTTCCCATCTTTTTTCCTCCTTCACTAGACTTTGTCACTGATTTTCTTTTGAAAAATTTTGCTGTGAACAATTCTATTGAAATTGGTTCAGACTAATAACAACGGGGGACTAAATTTCCATGGTTCGATACCAAAAGTTCCACCTGCTTGGTGTATGTTACTTATAAAGAACGTCAAGTTTTAAGGGTTTGTTAATCTTGGGCATGAGCCCGCGCACAACATCGCTCTGGCACTATGAAAATAGATCGTTTCTCGGCAACGTCGGTCGTATACCGCCCGACATGTGCCCGATAATTTTCAAGTGTTTAGTGGATTTGAATGGGATTTCGATCTGATGTTACGAGAGAAGAAAGCTGAAAGAAAGAAGAAGAGGAAGCGACGCGATGCAGGAATTGACATAATAAATGATGATGACGGAGTCATCGCGCATATGGTAAACGCAATGAAAAATGCTGCAAAGGTGACAACAACTCTGCTATATTTACTGCATTCATGGGTTTGTGGATGAGACCCTTTTTCAGGACGATAGGCATTCAAACACAGAGCGAAAGCCTGCTCTCAAGAAAAGAAAAATGCTTCATGATGTGAAGATGATGCTTCTCAGGGTGAGTGATGTCCCGCGAATTGTAATATTAGCGATTGACTTGTTAAATGCATATCGTTTTCAATCAATCGGTAGCCTTCTTGCCTTTTCTTTCCCTTTTATAGTTCCCAACTTCAAATGTATTGCTCTGCAGGTACGGCGTGAATAGCTTGCAGAAAGATTGTACATAGACTGGCTTAATTGTGCACATAGTAAAGTAGAAGTAATGGTAACGGCGTAAATAGTTGACGTAAGAATTTAATGCTCTAATTCCCTCAGCTCATTTCTGCTCTTACTCTTCTCACCGAATCCATCGACTGGGAGAAAGAACCATCTCTCCAAATTTCAAACGATCGGAGAGTGTTTGCGTGTTTTTTGAAAGGGTGGCTTTATAGTGCCTGGAGTTCGTAATCACGTGGATAACGACGCAGTACGTTGACAGCCCAGAGTATTGTACTTGCCTACTAGAAAAGATAGGAGACGTGAAGTTTTAGAGGACGACGGCGCATGAAAGAAACGCACGTGTCTGTTGTTTTGTAAGCAATCGATTGTTATAATGCGCGACATAACTAACAAATTCTCAAGTTAATTTAAGTTAATTCAACCAATGGATCGTGTTTTTGGGAGTGTCCTTGCAGCACTTCACTTTCAACTGATCTCGTGCTGGATTTTTTGCGAGGCCCGATCATAAAGGCGACATGGTTGTCGGGAGCGTCGCCATCGGAGGCGTGAGTTAACTGTAATCGTCAGCAGCGGGCCATCTCCCTTGCTCGTGAAACCGGAGAGCGGTAGATCACACAATGTTGCGCTGGTTCTGGATCGCAAATGGTTGACGTGAAAAGTCCACAAAGTCTCGCTAGTGCACCAATTAAATGTTTTTCCAACACGTCGAACAATGACACCGGTCGACCAAGATTGCTTTGGTCCTTTCTAGTCTCTGTCAAAAATGGACTCAAACTATAATAGCTGCGTCGTGTTCGAATCGAACTGTTCCAATTTTGCTGCCACACATTCCTACAGTGTCTCTGCTGCTGACACAATCGAATCGAGCTCATCAGGGCAGGAACCCAGGTCGAAGTGGCCATTTGAAATAAGACCCATACTGCTAGACGTATTTTTGGATGCTGATAACAAATCTGCTTTCCAAATTTGCCCAGCGTTTCTCTGAATGGAGTTATGAGGTGATTTTAGGTGAGGCTAATATAAGAAAACTTAAAGACATGGATTACCACACTCACCAACGGCAGCTTGGAGCAATGGTAAGGGTGATACTTCATATGCGAGAGACTAGGGTTCGGGTTTTGTGGGGATCCAATTTTTGCATTATGTAGGTTTTTTTCCAAAGGGCTAGAAAATACTTTCATGATGATTGTATCACGTTCTATGAAGTGTCGATGTGTATGTCCGACCGGAAATTCATAACTCCTGTTCCCGTTGACCTAGGGCAGCATGGAAACACTTATGGCAGGAGGCAGGACCGGACTCAGCCCACAGGGGCTTGCGCGATTAAATTTTAGGTCGCAAATTCATAAATCCTGTTCCAGTGGACCCATAGCGTTCAAAATTGGTAGGATTACACTTTTCGCACTAGCAGTGGAACTTCAGCATTTTAGTAAGTGATGAAGGATATGAAGGGATCGTCCGTACTCGGTGACAAGAACTGATCATAACTGATAAGAAAAGTTAAGGAACCTAAGAGAGGCCACCTACCGATCGAAATCCTAACGTCTTCGGTATCTACGATGTAGCTTGACCGTTCAGCATGTTTCATTCGATAAGACGGGATGGTAGAGCAGGGTGACCAAAGTGAGTGGTAAATGCAGTGATAGGGACCCAATAGGGCAATACGATAAGCAGATTAAGACTTTGTTCATTTTTTACCATTAGATTACGACCGCTACCCAGCAAGGTTTGTGATTCAATGAAGGGTCCTCTTTGGTTAATATCATTTGGACAAAACTTAACCGACCACCGATAATCTATAATTCTCAACTAATGATATCCCCGTAAAGAAAAGGGTCCAATGATAAAGAACATTTGATAACGGTGCTATCATCACTGAGAACACCGCAATCTTTGATTGTCCAACAGTTGGATTTTTATGGGTATTTATTTCTACAAAAGAGAGCAAAAGTTTTGAGACTTCCAATCAAAGGCGTAAGCTTCGACTTTAACTCAATGCCATTTGCACTGCCCTAGTCCTGTGTCGAATTTCGTATACAGGAAACTGTCATTTGTTTCAAAAAAGAAGTGGAGAGTTAGACTTACGATAACTTCATCAAAGAACTAGGGAATTTTCGGTTTCTGTTGTGTCAAAGAATGATTTCGAGCTGTGTTTCAGTTTCATACTCTAACTCAGCTAAACAGCGGAAAAACTTGAACAAAACTGAACAGTGACAAAAGGCTTAAAAACTATAAACTTTGAAATTTACAATTTAATTTATATGAATACCGGGCAGCTACGCACGCTCTTGCGTGCGCTAGGGGGTCTGGCCATAATTGACGGGACCACACGAGCTTTTGATTTTCATTATAGATCTTCATCATCTGAGCCTCTTTCCTGACACTTCTGTAGCGGCCATCATTTTTTGGGATGTGAAATGGGGCTGTGTCTGGCCATGAAGAGTATTCCGATGCACTTTGAACAGATCCGAATCAAATACCTCGGCAGTCCATATAATCGAAGAAACCCTGTGTAGCTTGGGCTGTGTTTGTAGGGATTTACACCTCTCTACGGGCTATGAATCTGTGTGGCCAGGGTTATTGTAGACTTTATTTTACGCCCGGCCGACTTCTTTACGTCTGGAGCTCCTCCTTTCCGTGTAAAAATACCCTGTCGCCTACATTTCCTCCAAATTTGGATGCTCTGATACAGTTGAACAGGAGGTAATAATTTTGGCCAAGTCCACACACACACCCACATGCATACTGCAAACACTCCGTTTGCACCCCGCCCATCATGAATTTATTTCTGCTTAACTTATCTGAGTCGTTTTAGGAAAGCAGTTGGGCTGCGCACGATATCGTCCAATGGCTTCTCATAAATGAATTCCCTCGAAGATAACCTGAAGCGTAATCGTCTTGGTAACCCAGTTACCACCCTCTTCCAAAAATGGACAACCCCAAATAATAGCGTCATAAGCCGTTTATTGGGAGCGCACATTTCTAGCAAACTGCATTTGGCAACCACTCACATTCTTTTATCTATATACTGACTGAGACAACACAAAAAATCAAAAAAAGACCATCATTAATTTCTTGTTTACCACGTACCATTGTGGAGTGCCTTTATTTCACTGGAGACGAAATGGGAGTTTATTTACACTTTGAAATCTATCCCCACCCGCCGCAGCAGGCATTTGATAGCTATATATCGACGATCTTGAGGCCAATACATTGTTTGATGAAATTTCATGCGAAAATTATGATAGGCAGGTCCATATTTACTATTTTCGCGCAAACACCGCCCCGGTGAGTAGAGTCACCTGCCATTAGTTTCCCCTTTCTGCCGCCTACGTCTCTACCAAAGTTGAACAATCCAGGTTCAAAATTACTGTTTTCGAGGAAGCCCCGCCCCCAGTGGGCGGAGTCTACACCTGTCACCTACCATTATTTTTCGCTTCATGCCGCCTACATCCCTACCAAATTTGAACGCTCCAGGTCCAAATTTAATATTTTTGAGGAAGCCCCGCCCCCAGTGGGCGGAGTCTACACCTGTCCTCTACCATCAGTTTCCTCTTTCTGCCGCCTACATCTCTACCAAATTTGAATACTCTAGGCCCAGGAGAACAGGGGTTACAGAATTCGGTGACGCCCTGCCCCTAGCGGGACACTCCGCCCCTGGTGGGCGGAGCTAGCTCAAGTCACGTGTACCCAAGGAGTCCGGCTCATTCCCCACTTGTTGTAACCTGTCTGAGCTGTTCCAGTTGATTTCCAAACGGCACCATATAAGGTAGTGTTACAGACAAACAGACAAACGTACAAACGAACAAACGGACGTTTGCAGTTTATATATAGTATGGATTGATGAGGAAAAATGATTAAGGCTCCAGCACAAAGCTCTGTCGAGCAGTAGAAAACGAAGCGAGAGATTTCGGACCATACAAGCCAACACCTGATGGTAATGACGAAAACATGTGGTAAGACGACAGAACGCATCCCCTTTGGAGAAAGATATTTCCCTGAGCGAGTCCTGGTCATTAATCCAGAACGTGATGACTTAGACGTAACGTACCGGGGTTGCTGTGCGCACCTGGACGCGTGAATATTGGATCCAACCGCGATCTCGAGCGAGCGAACAAGGGGGACTCAAACAAGGGGACCACCCAGTTTCTCGCATATTCTTCTAACCACAGCTTCGCACGTTAAGCAAAGTCGGTCAAGATGAACTACCGCGTGACTGAAGAATCTCAGAGCTTTGCTTCAGAGTACATGATGAAATACTAAAAATTAGAAAAACAGGATCACTTTTGCCATATAAGCCAAAACTATTCAAAGCCGAGCACGCCTGCACGCCTCCCCTTTACCATCATTCGTCTATCTTCATAACTATCAAACTAATCTGTCGCACGCAAAGGATTCTCCGAAGATATGCCCAAAGATGGTAGAGGATTTTTCGTTCATACAATTTTAGGTAATGAATTGTATCAATTCCGCAGAACTAAAACGCGATCAGTCTGAAGCGGTATACAGGTTCAAGTTTAAAGCCCAAGTTTGCTCAATCTGCAATACCGCTCTGATTTCCAGCGATTGGAAGTGATTGGTGACAAGGACTGATAACTAGCAGGCAGGGGCTGACCAAGGGCCTATAAGGCAGGAGCCACTGGGTTTGCAATCCCCTGCCAACAGTGGAACCTTGCATTTCAGTAGGTGATGAAGGTTTTGAAGTGGTCGCAGGTACTCTGACAGGAACTGCTAACAACTGGACAACAGCTTATAAGGACGAGATTAGACTACGACCGCTACCCAGTAAGGTTTGTGACCCAATGAAGTATCACGGTCTCTTTTTGTTTCGATATCATTTGATATCGAAACAAAAAAATAGAACATATTCGATCGCCAATAATCTGAGACTCCTAATTAATGATAAATGCGCAGAGAAAAAAGTTCCATTGATAACGACATATAATAATGGACGTTATTATCACACGACAACGTTCGTGAGTACCATTCATGATCTGGTTGCCTATCTGTTGGATCTCCGATAGATAATCAGTTTTGAGATGAAAAACTAAAGTCTTGGGGCGTTGAACATTCCCGTCTGAAGGATGCACCCACGCACGCGTTCGACTTCTATTCAGAATCTTAGTGGCGTATTGAATGCATATGCGGCTTATACAGTAGCTTGCGGTGGCCAGCCAATGTTTAAGTCAGTGTTTTCATCCTCCTAGACGAGTCAGGTACCAATTGACCGACCTCGCTGGGATGGAAGGCTTGGTTGGTCTAGGCAGATATCGATCCGGGATTTGAAACCGTGATCGTGCGTGTGTGAAGTGCGCCACGTGCCACCACAGCACCTCTGCTTCTAATCATAGGCGTGAGCATTGACACATACTAATACCTTTTGCGCTGCTCTGTTAGTCCTAATTCAAATTTCATGTTCAGGAAAAATTTATTCTCGAAGGGATGGCGAGTGAGTCGGTCATCACAACTTTGTCGTTAGAAGGAGGAAAGTTCGGCGCTAGCGGGGCGATCCAACTGGTTTATTTATTAACCAGACGGATCTTCCATCCTTCTTTGACGAAGTTGTAGTAATTGGCTTACTCTCCACTCCTTTTTTGACAAGAATAGTTTTCTGTACACGAAGTTTGACACAGGGCTAACAGGGCAGTGTAAATAGTATTCACTGTAAGTCGGTGCTTGCGCCTTTAACTCGATTTCTTAATCTTTTCCCCTTCTTCTCATACCCATTCAAGATTCAACTGTTAGCAACCAAAACCTGGGGTGGGCAGGGGGCGGGGGAGCAGATGTTTCGAGAGGTGATAATATCATTATCAGATGTCGTTATCAATGGACTTTTCCCCTTAGAGGGTACCATTAGTTGAGAATTCCGGATTACTGACAGTCGATTATGTTTTGTCGCAAATGATATCGAACAAAGAGAACTCTCCATTGAGTCACAATCCTTGCTGGGTAGTGGTTGTAAACTAATAGCAGGAAACGATCGAAATTCTCATGTGCGCATCATAGTGCGGCTAATTGGTCTCTATCACTGCCCTTAGCACTCGCTTTTGTTACCCTACGTACCATCCCGTCTTATTGAATGAAACGTATCAAAGAGCCAACGTTTCATCGTGAATACCCAAGATGTTAAGATTTAATTGGTAAGTGGCTCTTACTCTCTAAGGCCCCTAATCAGCTCTTATCAGTTCTTATCAGTTCCTGTCACAGAGTACTATGATCACATCCTACATGACCTATCAAAAGGTTTGCCAATGTTCCATTGTCGACACGAAGGAGATTACAAGCGCCTAGTGGCTCTAGCCTTCTGAGCTCTTCCTCACCCCTTCTCTACAGTCTACAGACTGTTATTAGTCCTTGTCACCAATCAACTTCGGTCCCTTCATATCCCACACCACCTACTAAAGTGCTCCACAGTATGAATGACGTTGTAGATCGAATGGCTCTTTCCTTTTATGACTCGTTATCAGTCTCTAACAGTGGTTATCAATCCTAATTAGTGGACATCGACGGTTCCCTCTCAATTCACACACCTTACTAAAGTGCAAAGGCTCCACCGTTAACACAGACGAGGTAACAGATCCTGCGGCTCTCGCTTTTTAAGGCGCTTTATCAGCCCCTTTCAGTTGCCATCTCCTCTTATCACAGATCACGAGTGTCCCCGTCCTGTCGCCTGCATTTGTACCAGTTTTCAACGCTCTAGTTCCCTTGAAACAGTAGCTTAGTAGGTAGGCTAATGGAGTAGAGTGAATAGTGCGGAGTGAAGTGAGTAATGTGGAGTTGAGCGGGTACTTCAAAGCTGTGATTTCGATCTGTACTAGTATCGTGCTATGTATGTCTATACCACAAGGTAAGTCAATTAAATATTCAATTCGTACCCCATCCTCGCTTTTTGATCGAGGTAATCACCCCAACCCAGGCGCTCCTTCCTTATGAAGCTTAGGATAAATCTACACTCAAGACCTTAGTGTTGGATAAAAGTGATACCCCCTCCCTCCTTAACTACATTTTCTAACTACCTTGTAAAGGTAAGGAATTAGGCCCGGCGTAAGCCGGACGATCCGACTCGTAGTAGGATAATGGACATGCTCTAAGCATGTGGAATGAAGGACAATTACATGACCACTGAAGAAAGAATCGAGAACAAACAACAACATCCTATAATAAACTCAACTAAGTCAAATCAACTTGTCACTAGATTTTTCTTGAAAGTACAATAACTCGAGGGGACGACGACGTAAAAAGTGAGTTGAAGCTTGACCTAATTATTTTACTGAAAAATTGAAAAAAACTATATGCGTATACAACATATATTAGTATAAAAGTATTTATATATAGTATCGCGTTCAAAAATCATTCAAAACCATCGTCGCCGCATGCGGACATTCCTCAGTGTTCTTTATATTTCCTTGAATAACTTTCTAGTTCGTGTTGTTCGGAGCTAAATCCAAATGTGCTATTCAGATGGACATGCTTGAGGCCATGATTGATGGAGGAATGATGAGCGCTGTCTCGGAATGGTTGGCTCCACTACCGGATAAAAGTTTGCCTGCTCTCGAAATAAGAACGGAGCTGCTGAAAATTTTGTCTGGCTTCGGCAATTTGGATCAGGTAGGAATGAATCATCATTGAAGTTCCTCGAGTTCTTCCTTGAATTCCAGTACCTTTCTCTGGTATAGATCTACAAAGAGCCGCATAACACACAGTAATTTCTAAGAGGATTATGGTTTCTTACCTTTTGGGGCTCGCACTTGAAACTGCACCCCTGATGTGAATGCTTTCGTTGCAAGAACTAGAGCAGGCGTTATCATAACGAGAAGTTCACTCATTCTAAGTTTTCTCTTAGCTGTCTCTGCTTACGATCTATTCCTGTCTTTTTTTCGGCTACTCACCGCAAAACGCTGAAAACCGGCGTGCAAAAAAAATCATTCCTTATTCTTATTCCTTTATAATTCATTATAATCACAATGCTCGCTTTCTAGGGTGTTCTTAAGCAGTCGGGTCTTGGAAGAGCTGTGATGCTACTGTATAAACACCCTCGAGAGACTAAGGAAAACAAAGCACTGGCGGCACAGATAATCAGAGAATGGTCAAGGCCAATTTTTCAGGTGAGCAATTTTTTATAATACAGTTTTGTCCGGTTTTGCGGCTTGTGATTAATGAGGTCAGATGACTATCGGAATTTAGTTAGATACCGACTTCCGCTCTGTGTCTCGAGAAGAAAGAGTTCAAAGAGATTTGGATCACATGTCTAGTGTGAAGAAGAAGAGAATGAGGTGAATTATGGTCTGACTTCCATTGTACATCACTCATAGATTCCTTCGGACCCTGTATTTCAATTGTGGTTCTATTTTTTGTAGCAATACTATCCGAATATTTTCTGAGAATATTTAGCGGAGAAGCAGGTCCTTCTGAAACCGTTGTGCCGAAAACCACTGAACGGGAAATCAACAGAGCTCGTGTACCTCGCCCTTCCACGAAGGATTACGTCGTGAGGCCAAAGTCCAATGTGGAAGGGGAGTTTAAGGTGAGGCTTTAGTTGATGTTCTTAAGAGGAACTCAAAACATAATGAGCTTTGTTAAGGGTGAACGAAAAACTAAAGCATTTGCTCGTCTCGATAAAACACATCGTGAATTCTTGGAGAGGACTAGAAAACTGAAAGCTAAACGGGCTATAGGCGTGTCTCTCGAGGGAAGGAATATGGCACTGTGATTTCCCTTGGATTGTGAAACACTGCGGTATCAGGTTGAGTGTATTCATTTTATTACTTTTTTCACGCAAGCCTCCTCTCACCGTATTTATTGTAAGTGTTGTTAACATTCGATAGATAGTGAAGTTTTACTGCAATTTAGTTATCTGCACTTTAAATTGGAGTTCACATTGTGTCTAGCTTTTGTGTTATATCTACCAGTAGTTTCTATGTCCAGTACCCTAGCTTCGGAATGTAAAACAATTTTCAGTAATTGACTTGGAATAACATTGGGCTTCGAAGTGCAGTCGTTGTTAGTAATGCTTGAATAAAATTGCATCGCCGGTTTTTGAACTTAGTGATGTTTCTCGGATCTTCGGGCCGGAACGGTTGCCGTTCTGAAATTCAAATCGTATTATATTATTATAGAACGCGCTTCACATTTAGAACTGTTCGTAATACCTCCGCGTCAAACATGAATCTATTAAAGCCGTGGAAATGGTGTTTATGAGGTGGTTTCGAAAATGTTAGAACAGTAGCTACGGGCTCGACTTCGAGACGCAGAAATAGGCCCTCCATGCTCAAGCAGGCCTCAAATTCGATCTGGAGATAATTCTTACCTGCAAACCAATGTCTGCACCTTAGCGCCAGCTCAATTGGGCTGTAGTTGATCCCGTCCCAGTTTGTTTATTCTCTTGAGCTAATTGAGAAATTCGGTATTTGGTTAATTATTTCGATGTAGGCTTCCTTTCACATAAGATTTTTCGTGTACAACTCTCGGATCCGAAGCGGATTGGAAACAGTTAATGGACATATGTCCTGGAACCCATGGTAAAACTGACAGGTTCGAACATTTAATACTACAGTCTGATTAGGCGCCAATTGTTACGCCTGGGAACGTGGTGAACTAGTTTCTCTTCTTTTTATTCCACTGCACGGTGGTCTCTCTGAGAATCATTCATTAATCTACATCCCTCTGGGGCTATTCATATCCAGACAAAGGGAACAGGATGAGGGTTAGGTACAAGAAATGGCTTTGGTTGGTACAGAAGTGAACTGTGAATAAAAAGAGATGTTTGCAGTCAGCCATTCTCGTTTTTTCATCTTTCTTGAGAAAGAAGAGCCCATGAGGTCAAAAACAATATCAGTCCTTATCTTACATATCCTTATCAGTTCGGGCTTACGCCATCTCCACCTGAAACCACCTTTGTGCAGTTCCACCCTCCGTAGAGCTTTAGGTTGTCTTATGTTTTACCTCTTGCGTTAGAGGTATCACAATAAGTGACCTATTCGATTTTCCATTCTCCAGCGATTATTCATCTTTCCCAGAAATAGCAAGCGAGTAGCGAGTTAAAGATGATGAGCCAATCGATGAAAAACGAATCACGAATAAAGAAGAGCTTCTCATGATGCAGAAATAGTTCCCGCACTTCTGTGGAGTTCTCTAGCATTTGCCTATTTTCTTCCTCTTAACCATATCAATCGATTCAGATCACTTTCTTTCTTTCTAGTTCTTTCTGCGGTCTTCATTAACTGGAGATGTGCGCAGTTGCCCTACCTCTGTGTGCTACGGATACTGTACCCTTTTGTTCTGGTTGTAACGATAATGTAAGTGATCGATTTTTTCGTTTATTGTCGGTGAATATGTGGTAGCTCATGTCAGTCACTCACTGCACCCAGCTACCGCGTCTTAACACACAATAAGAAAATCCAATTTTAGACATTTGGAGATCAGGCATTGCTCCTCTCTTAGAATTCGATACGAATGTAGTCGTAGTAGGAATGGTATCATGCCCCAAGTCTTACTTGATCCTTTTACGTTTCAGTATGAAATTGTAAGGTTTTCTTATTTCGATTTCAGAATAGTTTGCTATCATGACATTAATTATTTATGATTAAAATATTCTTGTGCCGTGCGACGTTGTTAGGTGGAACAGTTCATCAAATCAACGGCCTAACGTTTCGATGCTTCGTCTTCCTTAGGCTTTACACAAGCGGATATGCAAATCCGCTGATCGTAGGCGACTGTCAGTAGCAAGAGTGAATGTCAGCAGCGACTAACTTTTTTATTCATCTCAAATATTGGGCGGAGGTGGTGAAGTGACATGTGACGTACTTCCCAAACGCATGGTCACGGGTTCCAATCCTGGATTGCTGTTCGTCTAGGCCAACCCACCTATCTTCCATCTCTCCCGGGTCAGATAGTTAAAACCATACTCGTCTGGAAGGATAAAAGGACTGACTTGCACTTCGGCTGGCCACCGCAAGCATTGAGTAGGCCACAGCAATCAGTACGCCTTTACGATTCTGAATGGTAGTCGAATGCGTGGGCGCCTCCTTTAGACGGGAATGATTAACGCCTCAAGAAAAGGAGCAAAAGCGTGGGCGAGTTTCCAACATTCACACGAGGTAATCATCACACCCATCCCGGTACTCCTACCCTCATAAATCTTAGTTAAAAACCACAACCCCAGGCTAAAATCGTATTAGACCGATGGCTTGTGCCCATCCTCCTCTTCGTCTCTGATTCAGTGCTATCATAACACGGATTAATACGTAGCACCGTGTTAACACTGTTATGTGTGCACCCATGCCTTCATAGCGCGCAATTGTGTGCGGCGAACGCGACACGCCGTTGGGGGAGAAGATACCAGGCCCGTTACAAGTTTGCATGCTATAGTGCTAATTATCCGTGGCTCAGCAAGGGATCGGTCTCCTATTACTTTTGTTCAGTATTTATTTATTTATTTATTTATTTATTATACACCCAGGGGTGCGCCATCGGCACCGGGAGAACTACTGTGATATGAAAATTTCAACAGAACGAAGGAACAGAACAAAAAAAAAAATAGAAAAGAATGGAAGAAAGCTCATTGGGAAAGAAAGAAATAGGCCACTAGCAGGGACCCTGCTCGATACAACGAAGAATAACTAGATTTATGAAAGCTACGACAACCAGTGTATAGGAGACAACCCGAAGACGAAGACTAATTAATAAAGCAACCCAAACGTAAAATGCCACGAAAGTAGACAAAACAGCTTGGGAAAACAGTAAGTAACAAACATCAGAAGTCAGGAATTCCAATCAACTCCATAAAATCAATCTTGGCCAGAGCACTTTTAAAGAGAGATGTACTTTTCTTCCCAAGGAGATCCATAGGTAACTTGTTGAGCCATTCAGCCGTTCTGTGGAAAAATGAATCCCTTAGGAGACTACTAACGGCGATCCGTGCATTACGTCTAGAACGGAACTTAGGTCTGTAACAGCATAGATTAAGAGAAGGTCTCCGGGTGGACCCCGGCTTGAAATACCAAAAGTAGGAAGAGGTTAAAAGCGTCTTACCTCTGAGGATCCTATAAGCGAGCACCAAATCTGCAAAAACACGCCTATAAAGAAGACTTTTCAGACCTAGCTCTCTTAGCCGAATACTGTAAGCCGGCATTGTCCTGGGATAACCAGGCTCAGGGAAAACTCGAAAATACACCAATCTAGTAAAAGTCATTTGCACTTTCTCCACTTTGGCAATAAGCTTCTTAGTACGCGGACTCCATATTTGGCTACAGTATTCAATGACCGGGAGAACATAGGCTTTATACAACTTTATCAACACAGCGAGATCAGAAGATTTTACCACCCTGAATAAGCCGTAAAGGCAATGGAACGCTTTAGTTACGATGTTATCAATATGTATATCCCACTTCAGGGAGTTTGAAATCGTAACACCAAGATCACGCGTATGAGATCGATAACAGGACGGTGGCACATTAGCTATTGAGGGAGCAACTAACCTATTACCAAATGACAGCATGCAAGTTTTATCAAAGTTGAGTTTCAGATTCATATTATCAGTCCATGTTGACATGGAATCAATCACTCGGTTGAGAATCCTCTCTGCCTCAACAAAGTTGCCCTTATCCGACCTAACAGTGACCTTAACATCATCTGCGAAAGCAAA
>UZAF01016479.1:61942-80951 GCA_900617895.1 Haemonchus placei
AGCAACAAACATGATAAAGGAGAGCAAGTATCATTTTCCCTCAGTTTTTTGAATCCTGCTTCTCAGATGATGCAAGCTTCAAAATGCCCGGGATGTCCGTTTTTTTGACCACTAGTTGTCTAAATACGACATAATCACTTTCACCACTAGGTTTAGCCCGGTTTAACTCTTTAGCCCTCAACCGCAATTGTTTATCATTTTCCCGCTCAGCCGGGGTCATAGAACGACGAATAAACACATTTTTAAAATCGGCATAATTCCTAAGTGTCCTAGCATTCCGTAAAGTTTGAAGAAAAAATTTCCGAGAAGAAAACACGCATTTAATAAGGCGACATTTACCAGGCTCACGTTTGCCCATCCTATAAACCTCACTGGGCCGCCCTTCTACGTCCAATACATCCAATATGTCACTCACCGCTTGTTCTGTTGATTTCTGCCGCACTGATGGAGGTTGATCCGCATCACCTTCTGGCACACCAAAAATAACCACGGAACGCGCCCTCTTATCGGCTTCGACGATTTCGGCGGGATTCGGTGTCAATAGAGCAACCAGCTTCTCCAATAACGGTAAGCCTTCCGGCGCTTTATCTTCGAGGATGCTTTGCAGCTCAGTGAATACCATAGTGCAGTCCTCCGATAGGGAATTGGAGATGTGGGCCAGGAAAGGCGACGACGGTTTTCGCTTTTTAGGGTTGACGGGGTTGACAGGGATCAGGGTGCACTTAGTGGACAGAGCAATCAATGACCGACCGCTCCGCGCGAGCGCACAGTGCCGAATGAGCGCACAGTGCCGAATGAAAAATATATAAAAAGTATAGCCCATTTGAAATGTTTTTTACGTTTTTTTTTTACTTCTTCCCTGACGGTTATCCGCTTTTCCTTTTTTCTCTTTACAATGTGTCTGGTGTTCATCTTACTTCAATAGCCTCACTTTTTTGTTTCCGTGAATTGGCATAGATTTTATACGACAGCTCTCACCAGGGAAGTGTTTCAACTTCACCTTGAACTTTGAATAGGGACCTAGGTATACCGATAAGGTCTGGAAAGTTATAAACAATATGGAACTCAAAACTGCTAAATGAAGCTACCAAAAAGTTGTGAAGTGGTTCAAAGTCGGCATACTTAGAACACCTATTGACGACAGTCACGTTTGGCTGGGAAAGCGCCGCGAGGGACCGGCGCGCTTTTTGTCCACTCGCGACTGTAGTATACATGTGGACTGCATGGTACAGCATGACCAGCATGACCATTGTTTGGAATTTGAATTTGGTATTTTCGACTTTATCTGAGTTCACAAATTGAGGTTGTGGCTAATCATAATAGCATGCAGAACTCTAATTCTGGTCAGCTATCGATTCTGATGAGGAGCAGGCAGAAGATGAGGACGACGTAGCTTATGCTCTTCTCTCGGACAGCCTCAATTTTTGATCAAGCAAAATTGAAGTATACGATAGATTCACTTTCGATGAGGACTACGGCGTTTATGATGATGTCTTGAGTTGTGAAAAACCAATCGATGACTTTAAATTATTCTTGGAGAACAATATATGGATTTGAATACAGCAGAAGTCAACGGATAAGGCGATGCAAAAGCTGCCGCAGTTGGAAACACATTTACGGAAATCAACAACAGAGAAATTTATAAGTTTTTGGAATGTGGCTTCAAATGGGTTTGGTAAGAATACCCACATTGAGAGATTCTTGGTCTCTAGCACTCGGTCTAGTGGTCATTCAATTATGGGTTCTATCATTTCCAGAAATTGTTTCAGGGAGCTTTTACGAACTTTGCAAAAACAGATTTCCTTGAATCACGCAGTATGTAGTTTCATTCGGGCTTGATTTAATGTCTAGAAGAGAAAGATCGTTAAAAAGTGGAAATATAAAAGAATAAGAATAAATTTAAAAATACAACTGCAGTCCACATAAGGACTGTATTGTCGTCAATTGGTTAAAGCATGAAGGGATGATGCCAGTTGATAAGCGCAGTTGCCCACAATGTCCCCAAGTTTCTACGTGCGTAGTGACATTGCTCTCCCTCTCTAGGTGAGCGGCGAGGGTTTACTCCTCGTTGTCGTTTTCGCTTTTGCAAACTATGCTTTCATCCGAGTAGAAGCTCCCAAACCGTTTTTTTCTTACCAATTCATGTTAGCGCTTTGTTTCGGCTATCATTTGATATCACCTATCTATCACCTATCACCGCACTTATTTAAAATTTCTTGAGCTGGCGGGGGAAACCCGAATCACTTGAAAGAGATACGCGTGAAAAGCTCAATATTAATGAAAAATCCAAGAAATGAATGAGTCAGGTATGTTGTCCACAAAATGCGAACCTTGTCGCGATCAATCGCGACCAATCGCCACTCTATGTGTTATGTTGTTCATACTTGTCATGTGAAGCTGGAGATTCTCTACGCTGTAATGTTTCTGGTGTACTTAAACGCCCTGAGATCATCACAAAGGCCCTTTTTGCTCTGCTGTTAGATTCTGTTGATAAAGCGGCGAGTTAGGAAAAGTGTTGCTGAACCATCGAAAACAGTCTGGTGCATCGGCCGAGAATTTATACATGCTGTCTCTCTAAAACCGTAAGTAAAACACACAGTCGATTCGAAACCAAAAAATACACGTTTTCTTCACCCGTTTATGGGGTTCTTTCATCGATTTTGGGTTTTCTCGCGTGTCCAACACTATTTCACTTTGGGTGTGGGTATGTGTGTTTTGGCGTTGAAAATGGAGCGTTACAAAAATGACGTTTAGAAATTTTAAATAAGTGCAGTGATGGGTGCTACATAGGTGATCGCAAATGATAGCCGAAACACAGCGTTAAGTTAAAGCGCTTGTGGCCATTGCGGGCAAATGCATTTATCAACTGGCATTATTTCTCCATGCTTTAAGCATGCAAACTTTGGACGCTCACAATGTTTTTGGTAGACTCATTTAGCAATTTTAATTTCCATGTTTGTAAATAGCTTTCCAATCGCTATCGATATACTTAGGTCTCTATTCAAAACTCCAAGGAAATTCAAATCTTTTCCTGGTCAGTGTTCTGATTAAACCTGGTATTATGTTTGTTTAGACTATTCTCGTATTCTCTCTGCGTTCCCAATGAATAAGTAAAATTAATAAATAACTGTGGCAGTGTAAATTGTGGTTACTTTCATCCAAAACTCAGCTACACATGCAAGTCACGGACTATCTCGTTGAGATTGTGCATATGGCGGAGTTTCCGTTCTCACAGATAATCTCCTTGGAAACGTGTTGACTTCACTCAAAAATGTGCACGACATTCTATAAATGAATGAAAACTTTTTTGATGTTTTGTCGTGGCGTTTTGCGTCATCCATCTATTGTAGATGGCTGTGAGCAACTTCTTTAGCCTTCATGGCACACAAGGTTCAGAAGAACTGACTTACAGAAACGAGAATTCAGTATGGGCACTCGGCTTTTACAGTAACTCAGCTAGGGTTGGTTTCTCGACCGAGTACTTATGATGCAACGTCAACCCCTATGCTGCCTCATCACCCGCCCTGTGTCCTTGCCCAAAATAACCTTTCGATGCGTTCTATTGTGACGGGGTAACAAAGCGCGTACTTGAAGGGTTATCTGTGAGAAATTGGGTTGTCTACGAATTTTTGCGTCGACTACATTTTATCCTGCTGCTTGGTCACTGTATGAGCTGAATGCCTGTGCTGAGTTTTCGTTCCTGCTGTTCATCTAAGCACCTAGCGTAGGACACATTTTGAGATTGTATCCGTTCAGGTTTTGTATAGCAGGGCACATTTACCTGCTTCCTCACCAGCTTTTCGCAAAGCTGCTGTTTCATCCGAGCCAGATGTTATTGTAAACCATCGAGTTGTTCTAAAAGACGATAGGTTAGTTTTTTGGTTCTATTGATTCAAGGTTTCGTTTTATAGTTCTAATATTTCTCACCTACTCACATTATACCTCACAAATGGGCTTAACGAGGTTGAGATTGAAAATGAGATTGAAGTATACATCTCATTTTTCGACTACAAGGGGCTCTAGTTCTATACTAACTGAATCACAATGTTTTGCTTAATTTCTAATGCTTTTGTACATTGCATCGGTTTTCGGTTTTTGTTTTCAATACTAGCGCCTCAAATTTCCATTTCTAATGATGTAGTTATTAATTCCGACGTTTCTTACTGATATTATTTTATAATTTTTTCTATTATTCATAAGAACATTTAGTGCTCGTCATTGTATCAGGGAAGCCTTCCTGTCGAATAACTTTCTTAAAAACTTAACCGATGAACAGATAGAATGTGTAGCTGCAGTGATGTACCCTGTGCAGGTGAGACTACTTCCGATAATATTTGAGTGACTTGTTCTCTGGGTTGATGTTTGATAAAGGTCCTGCCACATCCAATGAAGTTTGAGCAAATCTTTTTATCTCAGGTAGACGCCGGTTCAACTGTTATTCGTGAAGGTGATGCTGGCAACATCATGTACGCTGTACAAGGTTAGTAAAGAGAAGTGGGCACATTCGCCCGTTTGGAGATGCTCGCGGCAAATCGCGCGACGAAATTTTGTGGCGGTTCGGACGGCTCTGGCGTCCATTTGGAGCCACAGGTTTGAAGTAGAGTAGATTAATAGGATCAGCTGAACCTACTAATCTACTCTACTTCAAACTGGTGTCCTGGTCCCAATGATAGGCGCCAATGTCGTCAAATTGCCACAAATTTCAAATTTCCGATTTGTGGCGTGCGTCTCCAAACGAGCGAATGTTCCGTCCCCCTTACTTAAAAAATGGTGATCCTGGGGAACGCCGTTCCTAGCGTCCGTCAGAACCAAGTCACCCCGCCTACTTCGCGCGCGGCGCAGCCCTCTGTGATCTCGAGATGACATTACAGTACCCCTAAGTGTCAGTGGAACGAATGACTGCACTGATCCGTGTTATTTTCTCTTAAATGCAGTGTTCACGGTAAAAATGGTTCCTGAGTTCCCCCCCCCCCCTTAAGAAAACCCAGTCGCCCAAGGGTAACAGGAAGGACGCAGTCGGGTCCCAAAACTCATTAGCTAAGGCATAGTGGCTACTGGATCGCCCAGCTTCCCGCCTCTCAACGGATGATGTGTCAGACGAGTCTAGAGGCGATACAAATTGTAATATTCGCGCCAGACCCCCACATTCAGCACGCAGTCAGCTGATCGCTGAGTATTGAGGCGATGTTTTCTCCTTTTCTGTTATCCTCTTTTGTTCTTTTTGCTGTTGCCATCCTTATTCTAATTTTTACCTCAAGAGCCTGAAAAAGGTGGGCTACTTTTGCTGTTACTGGGGTTTTTCATTGACTTATACTTATGTATAAATGAATTTTTCAAAACTTTTTTGCTCATTGTAGTCAGCTATTTGCACAGGGTCCACACGTACGCAATCACACACATTGTATAGCTCGTCCAAGCGTCCCATTCTTCATTTTTCTGGTCTCATTCTCGTCCAGCCCCCTTTCTAATGATTTTTTCGACGAAATTTTTCCCTTTGGGAACACCGATTCACGCACTTTCTCCGGCTTCATCGTACTATTATCCATTTTATCTTCCATTTTCGTCATAATCTGGATTACCTAAGATTACCGTAAAGTGTGTCTTCCAAGCAAATTGTATGCCCCACTGACAACTGCGACGACCGTCAAGAATCGCGTGCTGATACGGGCCGCGGCGCGACCGAGTTTCAACGGACGCGAACGAAGCGCACCCGATGATTCTGGAGTAATACCTCGTGATGGTCGATATCGCGTTAGGTGCAAATAGTATGGGAAAATTACTTTCATCGTGAGATGAGGTAGTTGAAACGCAAGTTTACAGAACTGTCTCCAGTACATCTTACACGCTATCGCCCAAACTGCATTGATGCAGTACTTACTCCGCTGTTTGTCTGTTGGCTCGACCAATTTGGTTTACTTCTCCATGTAATCAACCTGTTTTATGACCAACATTTTCCTTTTCCGCACGCGTAACAGCTGGGGTAGTAGCTTAGTGTATTCATTCAGAAGGACATCGTGCGAAAAGAGCTTTTTCGAATGCTTATCGGTCTGGAGGCGGTTCACGATTATTTTGAGGTGTTCAGTTTCGGCCGAGCAGTGGAAGTGGTACTCCAGATAGTGCAAGGGAAAACGCGAATACTGGCGTACTCAGAGAAATATGAGGCTTCAGAAAAGTAAAATTATGGATTGGACGGCAATGTGACGGTAAAACACATTCGGACAAGCTGCTCGAATGTGCGCGCCGCTGCATACAGCCGGCTGCAATGAGCTGCCTGTGTGCAAAGTGTGGGTCTTGGTGTGAGTCTGGAGCAAACCCTACAGATGTTCAACACTCAGAAACTCGCTCGTCTCGGGTATGTACGTGGGCTAAGCCGGTTTTGGGGCTTTTACTACTTATTACGTTTTATCTTGACCGTTTTACGGCCCGTCAGTGTCCAGGTTATCCTGGGGGCCACAAATCAATTTGGGGTAATCTCAGAAACCATTTTCAACGTGAAGTGTGGCTTCAAAGGCACAGTACTTAAAGAAAATGGTTTCTGAGATTCTCCATAGTGTGGAATCGAGGCATCCACTTGTAGCACACCTACGGTTATGAGGTGGGGAAACATCCTAGGTAGGACACAAAAATGGGGCGAGAGGTTGTACTGTGTAAGTGCCACACCTCCGTTAGGACGACTAGAAATTTAATTGCTGGCCAACAATGTTCGCATTGGAGCAACGTTAGTGGAAAATCATAAGCTAGTCTTCGGAGAGCGCGCTATTATATTTTAGACTACTAGTTGGATCGCGTGGTTGACGCCGGCCTCTCCTCCTTCCTGTGTGAAGTTGGCCTGGCGTCCACATCCCCCCCCCCTTCTTAAATTTGCCCGCTCCGGTGCAGGAAAACAGGAACTATAAATTAACGGCCAAACACAACACACTTCGTGACTTTCCAGTCATGAATCCTCAACTCATGTGTGTTTGAGTAACTTTGTTCATTCCCCTCTTCTTTAATCTTCAGCCGTGTTTCCTGCCATCAGCATATCGTACTGCCGCTTGTACAGCTAACGAGTCTACGACCTAGGTCCAATTTGACGATTTTCGCGCGCGCCATTCCCTTTTAGGGAGAGTCAAGTTCGCCACCTGCCACCATTGTTCTCCTTCTGCCGCCTATATTCCTACCGAATTAGACGCTCAAGGCCACGGGAAGAGGTTTCATGAGTTTCCAGTCAAAGGTACCGACACACACGCCGTTACACACGTACCGGCCTATCATCACTTCTTCTCTTTTTTTCTCGAAAAGAAAGAGCAGTGAGTAGCAGCTCTATATGAATTAGTACAAACCGAAACTGGTCAATATCGGTTGCCACTATCGATCACTGCGTTTACAGCTATATTTCTTCAACATCTCTTCGACTTCCTCGGAGTTGGATCACTGCACCGCTCAAGGGAACAAAGTGTCCACTGATAGGTCAATTACACAACAGATAGGTATAGCAAATCCGTATGTCGGCCAACATCCCCACAGCGTAAATCCTACCACACTGATATACCTCATGTTTGAAGGAATTAAAGCTGTGAATCGACGGTGCACAATCTGGAAAGCTTCTGAGCAGGATTGCCGGCTAAGGTAGCGCTTTTCGTGCATGACCGACCCCGAATGGGCTTGGTCCTGGAACCTACTCTCAGGAATGCTATCCTGCCGTCTGTTCCCCCATCAAATTCGGAAGCTTTAGGTACCCGGGAACAGGAATTATGTATTTCCAATAGAACCACTCTTATCGCAAGCCCCATCCTCCGTAGGTGGAGCCTAGTCAGATCACGTGTTCCAAGTAGCTCCACTTATTCCCACTTGTTTCAACCTGGATAATCTGTTTCACTCCAATCTCAGGTAGGCGCCATATAAGGTGGCGATAAAACATCAAGATACAAACAGACCTACAACACACGAACGGGTTTGTATATAATACAAAATATATGGTGAGAATTGCCGTTGGATACCATTTGAGACTTGTCATAGGAACACCAAACACTTTTTTCTGCTTTCTAAAACAATTCAGAACATTCTCGAATGATCGATTTTGGCACCGCCCAGATCGATGCAAAGCCGCCCACTACAGAGGTTTGACCACATATCTTCTATATCCTCCAACCACTTTTGCCGCGCTGTAAAACGTTCTCGAACACAACTATGAATTTTTGATACTAGCCCCGTCCGAATTGGTGGGAACCCCGCCCACACAATTTTCCTGCAACTTCTGGCACCTGTTTTTGACCACTCTAGAGTGTTTTAATAAAGTTATATTCAGTTCTGAATGAAATCCATTATTTGAATGCAGGCCCCGCCCATCGTAAGCCTAGCTTCGCTAAGGTTACATGTGCCAAGCACGTATAAGGTCGCGCTATATTTTTTTCTGGCCTCCACCTTCGTTGAATTGAGTCATAAATGCATCTGAGAAGTACCGCCCATTTCGAGGACGCAGGCGCGTCTCCTTCGTCTGATTTGTCGACCCAACCTTCACCCTTGACAATTTTTTCCCGGTGTATGATCTTTTTCAAAGATGAAATGAGATGTTTGGCTCTTGGAACCGCCCATTCCGGCGCTTGCATACATACATACATACATACATACATACATACATACAAACAAACAAACAAACAAACAAACAAACAAGCGCACAAAACTTGTGGTTCATAGGCAGTGTTCTCGATACCTGTTATGTTAGAGTGGCAGTAAAAAGAGAGTGGCGCAGAATAAAAGCACTCATGCTAGGATCATCAGTCGGTTGGAAGACGATTTTGAACATCTGAGGCTTACGGGCCCGGGAACTTCTCCCTGAACACGGCGTCGCACACGCCGCACCCGCCGCGTATCACGTGATTGCGATGGAAGATTGAAGCGCGCAATTTGTGAGGTAGGGAGTCCTTTAATTAGTTGCATTTGCTGGCCGCTATTTTCAATTCCAATGCGGTCTTGATCGTCGTTTATAAAGGAAGAGTCATTTTAATCAATCAAGTACAATAAACATGAAAACAAAAAAGAAACAGAAGAAAAAACGATCAAATCCAATAAAAAAGCAAGGCAATCAACGAAAAATATCGCGTCCTATCGATTGGTGGGGAAGCGGGGTGAGTATGGTAATGGCAGTGGCATTTGCCGCATGCCGCAAGGGAGAATGCCGCGATCGGGGAGAAGTTCCGTTACCTTAGGCTTACTGTATTTAGTTGCACGCAGTGACACTCTACCCCTTCCATGGTTACGGGTATGGGTACATTCACCCAGAACTGGATGGACGCGACAAACCGCGCGGCGAAATTCGTGGTGTTTAATACGGCTTTGGCGCCTATCATTGGGGCACGGATTCCAAGTAGATTGGTTAAGTAGGGCCAGCTTATGCTACTTATCCGTCCCACTTCAAATTTATGCCCCGAAGTTAGGCGCCAGAGTCGTTTTAAACACCACGAATTTCGCCGCGCGGTTTGCCGCGTCCATCCAGTCTGGGTGAATGTCTCGTCCCACCATGGTTGCAGGGCTGGGGTATGAGTGCATTTGCGCCGGAGGTACACGCGGCAAACCGCGCGGCTAAATTCGTGGTGATTAATACGGCTTTGGCGCCTATCATTGGGGCACGGATTCCAAGTAGATTGGATAAGTAGGGCCAGCTTATGCTACTTATCCATCCCACTTCAAATTTGTGCCCCAATGATAGGCGCCAGAATCGTTTTAAACACCACGAGTTTCGCCGCGCGGTTCGTCGCGTCCATCCAGTTCTGGGTGAATGTCCCGTCCCCCCATGGTTACAGGACTGGGGTACGGGTACATTTGCGTCCGAAGGTACACGCGGCAAATTGCGCGGCGAAACTAGTTTCGTTTTGGAAGACTCTGACGCTTATCACTGGGGTACAATTTTGGAGTAGTTCATATAGGTCAGCCAAACCTACTAATCTGCTCTACTTGAAATTGGGTCCCCAATGATAGGCGCTAAAGTCGTTCAAGTCGAAACGGATTTGCCGCGCGCATCTCCGGACGCACGTATGATCCGTCCCCGACAGGGCTGTTCTCAACCAGGCTTTCTGTAGCTGAGAAAATCAGACAGCGTAGCAGTTTCCACGTGTCGTATCCACTAGTGGAAGAAGGGCGTGTCTGCTCGTCTGTCGCACTCTATTTGAGCGTATATGATTGAAGATGGATTAAAGGAGGGCCAAGCAAACTAAGAAGACTTTGTACCTCGGATTGATTAAAGTGAGAAAGCAAATTGGAAATGTGACTGAATGTGATGGGGCTTGACAAGGGTTGATGTGATGGGGCTTGACAAGGGTTGTTTGTTTGGAAAAAAGTTTTGGTGAACACTATTCTTCACCAGAACTCTTTCTTTGCCACCGATGCACTACCCTCAACCAATACTATTGCTTTTTGATTCGAAAAGGAGACCTCAGAGTTATCGTGAACTGTGCCTTTAACTGAAGACATATAAAAGATTGGGGAAGCTGATCCAAGGAATTCACCTGTCATACTACGTAGAACTAACTGTCCGAATGAGCAGAAACGCATGTGCCAGGCCGTTTGATGGAAATGCAACCATAAAATTTTCACGCCCCTACGCCCCTACTGTATTATCCACTGTTGAAATGGTGCTTGTACTAGTAGATTACGAGACGTCTTTCCTCCTTTCCATGCCCCAAGCAAAGAATCCCTGAACCGGCATACTTCTATCATACGAATAGAGCGGTCAAATCGATCTTGGCTACGCCTTTGAGCTTCGAGCGCTCAAGAAGCCATCTTGGCGCCAACCACCACATCATAACCGCGTTCTCGATTCCACTGCAGCTGGGATAAAATACGTCTACAGCTCTACCTAGTACTTCAGCATGAACATGTCATGGCGAATACGTGTACTTTGTTTCGCCACTGCCATCTCTATCCACTCCGATCCACTCCGCATTAGCAGCTGCCGAAATGGCGCTGCCACTATCGGCACCTTCGACCGAGTGCTTAGTATTTTGGACAAGTAGTTAGGCAGTTGCATAAGCGACGGCATCGCGGTCGCCTGGACCAATGGGAGGGGGCATAGATGCGTCGCTGTGACGAATTTCCTAGCTTGAAGGCACAGTTCACGAAGACAAGATCGAATATAGTGCGATGAAGGTGAAGAAACTGAAGTGAAAAAAGGCTTCGAAAAATCGTTGAAAAGGGGGCTGGACGAGAATGAGAACAGAAAATGAAAAAGAGTGGGCGTTCGGACGAGCTATACAATGTGTCTCACTGCGTACGTGTGGGTCCTAGTGCGAACAACAGACTATGGTAAGCGAAAATTCATTCACTCATAGGCATAAGTAAACAAAAAACTATAGAAACAGCAAAAGTAGCTCATCTTTTTCAGACCCCAGGAGTAGGAAACTAACTCATTGACGACCATGCAGTCCACACGTGACTGCACTTTTTCGGCCGTGTGGGACCGTGCAGTCCACATGTGATCTGCAGTTGTATTTTTGTTTTATTCATCTGTATTTCCATTTTTTACAATTTTTTTTTTCAAAACATTACATCAGGCCTAAATGGAGCTGCGTACTGCGTGGTTCTGGAAAATCTTCTGATTTTGCAATTGTAAAGGTGTTTTTTTGAAAGAAAACATCACCTTGGTGGATTTTTCATTCGTTGAACAACATCAAAAAAAGAGATGTTCCGAAAAGACGGTCGTCATGAATTTCTCTTATAAACTCCAAAAAATGGTCATGCTGGATCATGAAATCCTCATGTGGGCTGCAGTCGCGAGTGGACTAAAAGCGAGCGGGTCCCTCACGGCGCTTTTCCCGCAAATCGTCGTGGTCGTCAATGGGTTAAATAAGGGATCGCGACAGCAAAAAGAATAACAGAGGAAAAAATGTGAGAAAAATATCGCCTCATCACTCGGCGATCAGCTGATTGTGTGTGTGTCCTGTGTGATTGTGTGTGTGCCAGTTCTTCCTTTAGGAATACTTAGCGCCCATCATGGGTGGTAGAAGGGACCCTCTCGCTCCCAGTGAGGAAATTCTTCGAAAAATCGTTAGAAAGGGGGCTGGACGAGAATGAGACCAGAAAATGAAGAAGAGTGGGGCGTTTGGACCAGCTATACAATGTGTGTCAGTGCGTTCATGTGGGTCGTGGTGCGAATAACTGACTACGGTAGGCAATAATTCATTCACTCATAAGCATAAGTAAACGAAAAACCTAGTCACAGCAAAAATAGCTCACTTTTTTTCAGCCTGTTGGGGTGTGAAACTAAAAATGGAGTCGCGGCAGAAAAAAGAATAACAGAGGAAAAAAGAGTGGGAGAGAAACATCGCCTTATCTCTCGGCGAACAGCTGATTGTGTGTGGGTCCTAGAACGAGTAGTTGCAATCTGTATTGTCTCGACACTCGTCTACCATGACATCGATCGAGGGGCTTTGAAGCCAATTACGGCAGCAACAGGGAGTTCTCGTGGACTGTGTCTTGAAAGATTTTGCACACGCATCGGGAAATCTACATACCGTCAATACCACCAGTCACCCTTTACGTTTCGGGTAGTGCCTTCTTTGCGCAAGATTTCCCAAGTTTCAAGTTTTACCTATCGATTTTAAGGACACAGGACAATAATTGTGGAATGTCAGATGAAAAATTCGGGCTCTAACATCGTCAGCTCGGTCGTGACTGTTACAGTCCGGTTGCAGTGTACCGGCAAACTCGTGTCAATGAAGCCCGGGCGTGTCCGCCGTAGGGCCTGCGGGAGTCGTCAAAGTGCCGATACTAACTATGCTGGCACCCACACGCAGCGTCTGAAAAGGTCGATCGGAATCTAAATCTTGGGAAATCCCTGCAAAGACCTGCTAAAGCATTCTCTTGACTTTGTTTAAAATAAGGCTGTGGTAATTAATGAATCTTATGAGCAAGCTTTTTATTATAGATGGCGTCCTTGAAGTTTTCCAACGAGGCAAGTTCATTAGAGTTATCAGACGTGGCGAGTTGTTCGGAGAGCTTTCTATATTGCACCATTGTCACCGTACTGCTACGATTAAAGGTTTGTTGATCAGTTGTAGGGTACAGAATACCTTGATCAGTGTGACGTTGTATGGGTGATATTTACAGCATTTCGCAGCTGTCGTATGTGGGCTATTGAAAGGACAGCATTTCGTTCCGTCATGGTTGACACAGCAAGAGAAAAACGGAAAAGTGTCATAGAATATCTAAAAGTGTTAGTTTTTGCAATGGTTTTCTAGAAATAACTTCTGACTTTGTCTATAGTTCTATCGTCAATGACCGCAACCCACCTAGTACTGGAAGTCTTTTCGAGCGTCAGGAAAAACAAATTTTTCTCGAGAGGCTATCTGCGCTGTTTTCTGAAATTTTTTGATCTTTATAGACGCTTCCGCGTTGTTGACAATCTCTGAAAACCTGTTCTCTTATGACGTTCCCTATAAACGTCACGCGATCATATGATACGCTTACGTCCATCGATGTGCTCTCGATGTTATCTTTTCTTAGGTGTAAGCGATTCAGTGGGCTTGAAGACCAAACCCTTCTCCGGATTTGCGATGTATGTGTACAGATTGATGTGTTCTTTGGAGAATCTATTCCAGTGCATCGAAATTTTCTGTATGTTGTTGTCCATGGGCAGGTTAGCATTTCTCCTATTATATAATGCTATGCTGCATTCCATTTCTTAAAAGTTCCAATCAAAGCCGGTTCACTTACCCTGAATGTAGTTGTTCTAATGTCAAAATGTGGCATCAGGCAATATTCATTAGCAGTGTCATGATAATTAGAGCAAAGTCTGTTTGGGGAAAGCCATCATGTTGTGTTCAAAGTTTAAAGGCTGGACGGTAGCAACGCTCTTCCCGTCAGAGTCGCCGTGCACAATGGGCGCATTCATACTACCTGCGTTTTTACACAGATATTTGCGCATAGTCAACGCCTATACCGTTTGCAGGGACAGGACTGCAACTCTTCGAGCAGAGCAATTTGTCGTAATTGTTTTTACGAAAGAAAGCGGTCCTGTTACGATTCCTTGCTAGTGGTTTTTAAGCAGATATAGGCGTTTTTAGGGCGGAGATGGTTTAGTGGCTAGTGGCGCACTATACCCCACGCACGGTCGCGGGTTCGAGTCCCCGATCGACATCCGCCTAGGCCAACCAAGCCTTCCATCCCTCCAGGGTCGGTTAACCGGTACCAGACTCGTCTGGGAGGATGAAAGCACTGACTTGCACATGGGCTCGCCACCGCGAGTCATTGTATAGGTCATATATGCATTCATTACGCCACTATGATTCTGAATGGAAAACTCGAATGCCAGGGCACACCCATCGGACGGGGTTGATTAACGCTTTGATTAACTTTGAACTTTATTTGCGTTTTTACGTAGATATGGCGTAAAATCGCGGATAGTATTAATGCGTCCAATGAGATGCTAAGCGAATTTGTTAGAGGAACGTGTGAACATTTTTTTGAGCTAGAGGGGGAACGTTTTGTCAAGCCTAAGGAGTGGAGAAGCTCCGGGGGTGGAGCATTAACTACATACAAAAAATTGTGATACGAAAACTACATACAAAAAATTGTGGTACGATATTGTCTTGTGAGATTTTATCTCTGCGATGGAGCGGAGGCTAGAGTGAGAAAATGAATGCTCCCGAACTCCTTTCACTTAATTTTGTTTTCCATAGTACTACTACTTTGCGATGTTTGGCATATCCTTCTCTCTGGTTTATCTCAACCTAGTATAATGATAGCAAGGAATATCCAATTTTGTCGTTGCGTTGGCGTACTTTTTGCATTTTTATTTGCTTTTTCGGATCCGCCCCACTTTTTAAATTTCGAATATTGAGGCGGCGAATGCAGTGGTCATCGAGAAATAGTGTTAGGGAGTTTTTTCGTAACTTGTTTGAATTGGAAAAAAAATTCGAAATCATCTATGAATTCGGCCCGTCACGTTGTAAGCAACTCATCATGATATATGTTGGGCTACGCACAGTGATGCGTGCATCACAGTAACGTACGTTTCAAGCAGAACCTATGAATTTTATGCTCAGCTCCCACTCTCAATTATATGCACCAAGGCCAAATTGGATTATGAATTTATGTGGTAATTACAGTCCACTGGGGGATGGTCGCGCAAACTGTGCTCTTTTTTCCCGAGTGTCTGGATTTCCCTTTGACCGCCGTCAGACCACAGACCGACCCACCGACCGTGTGGCGCTGGCCACATTTGACAGCGCTGGTTAGAATGGTTGAAGGCCGCGTAACTCGTTAGGGCGCGTGATTCATTGGTGTCCTGCGTTGTCAAGACGTGGCTAGCGAAGCCGCAGTCGGTCGCTCGGTCGTTGAACTCTGAAAGCAGCCATTCCGGTGCATAACCCGTCCTTGTGTATGCAGTCCTGCATGTGCTACTTTTATCATGCGTGCCCCACTCATACCAACCTTGGCAATATAGGATTTGTGGCAGATATTATAGACAGACAGGCAGATTCGAATTCTTTGTATGTGGCCTAGAATAATGATGATATGAAATAAGTAATTGTTGATTTTGAACCATATTGGGCGCAGTTGTAATTACATTGTCTTCACTCACCTCCGTGAACGTTTCGCTCTGCATCTTTCTTCAAAAGCGTCTGACCATTTTTCTCCAAGCTCTAGAAGTTTTTTTTTAACAGACTTATGGATGATATCTCTTAAAATTAGCATCCCACCCGACCTTTAAAACTTGACCGCTGTTCCTAAAGCAGTTCCTAAGCATTTTTCCGAAGTCAAAAATGTCCTGTTTCCGTTATGCAAGCTAAGGCATCCGTTTATCATTCAATGGGGACTCGGAATTCCGGATTTAACTCTGAGCGTGCGCGAAGTCCTCTCCGAAAGCATCGAATGACACTGACTGCTCATCCTGCTTTCATCGAATCCAAAATTCTGAGGCTATCACAGCGTCAGAAAGGTAAGCGCGTAACCGGATGTCCTTTGCCTTCTTCACTACTCCCTCAATGCTCTTCAACGCTCCACTCGCTGCGAGTTTCCTTCCGCTCAGCTTCGGTGCTATGTTGTTCATCATGTTGACTTCTCAGATGTGGGAACTTCTGTACGATTGAGATAACTCCGCACCTCGGTGCGAGGAGGTCTTAAAAAGGAAAGGTGTGAAGAACCAACGATCATTATGCCGCTCACATATCGATGTGTAGTAAGTCAAAGGTTGTTGAATGAAGAGAATAACAACAATGAGAAAGCAGAGCTGAATTAGGTCAGTATTAGAAGTAGAAATAAGGTATTCAGAAAATTTTCACTATATCTACGGATCTCCTTCACTGATGGTTCACTCTCATTGAAGGATCCCGGCCGATTTGCGACAAGGCTACGAGGGGCGTCCCTAGATGGCGGATGAGGGAGTGAATCGCCGACCAAAAGTCACCCGTGCTTACTAGAGACGTAGATGGATTCAGGAGATGGGCTCCCTGTTTCAGCTGTGTTGGTTCGATATATGTAATATGTACCTTCTGTATTCACAAGTGTATCCACACATACGTGTGTGGAGAGTCTGCGGGTGTAGTTGGTACTGCCTTCGATTCGCGGCCGCCTCCAAAAACAAAGCCCCTCGTCCGCTCTGGGATGGCCTGGCCGGCACCCGGAGTCGAGCCGTCCCACATTAGAGCCTGACAAGCTACTCTTTGGTGCATGCCGAATGTAATATAAATGGGCCTCATTTCCCTAAACCTGAGCGAGAACCCATTACAGCAGCTTGGGTAGGACCGGAAAGGCTGCTAAAGTATCAGAGCCATAACAGGCCGTCCAAAAGGAGAAGGATTAAGATGACGATCTGTACTTTCAATGCACGAACTCTTGCTCTCGGAAGAGTGCATCGAAGATCTGATGATGGAAGCCAAGAAGATCAAAAACGACGTCATCGGACTGATCAAGACGAGAGGACACCGCCCATTACATACTATTTTTAAAACTGGAGAAGTTCCTTAGAACATGCCAGATGTCGGCGGTGTAGGTGTCCTTGACAACACGAACCCCCCTCCCCCCTCTCCNCCCCCCCCCCTCCATGAATATCGATTTATATGGAAGCTTGAACATCGAAATTAGACATCTGCGATAGAGGGATCCCAGCTCAGGAATCTTTTTGCTTATGCACCGGCATTACGCTACAAAGAAGAGGAGTTGGAAGCGTTTTATATGGATTTGGACAGACTCTACAGAGCTCCAGGTCGGAACTCACGGATTGGAATGGAATAGCGGGGTGAAAGGCTATCCGAGTTTATCATTTCGAGCCACACCATCCATGGTAATTCCCAGTTCCAGATGTCCCCTCATTTGCTATCCACTCGGCAGTCACCTGGTGAACAAACCCATAATGAAGGTATCACGTAATCTTCAGTCGAAAGCTTTGCTTGACTAATGTAGCTGTTGTCCCGAAGTTCTACATGAGATCGGACCACCGTCTCCTGCGCGCTAGATTCTCTTTCTCAGTGCCTGGAGAGAGAGCTATGAAGTCTAGGAAACGAAGTTCCAAGACTGTTGTCATTTGGGACCACTTCGCCTCAATTGCGAGTTTGTTGGAGGAATCCGTTTGCAACGACATCGATGAAGAATACAATCGACTCGTCTAACATCTTCAAGAAGGCGCCAAGAAAGCAGAGAGTCTGAAAGATGCCGGGAAATGTCTTTCCTTGAAGTCTATCGTGCTGATACGCCAACGTGGGATCACGCGAGTTGCGGGCAATAACTAGCTAACTACGAGTATGCGAATCTATGCAGAGAAGCGATAAAGGCAGATCTGAAAGAGAGAAGAACAGCAGTTCCAGCCCAAGCCGCTGGGGCTGGGAAGAACATTCGCAAAGCTCACCGAATCTTCGCCAACCATAAATCCAGATTGCGTCCCTTAGTCGCCCTAGTGAACAATTACTGCGTCTCGAATGGCATTGGAGGAGGTCATCTACGACTGCTACTGAGATCTCTTCCACTCTGTCTGCCTACCTAAAGATTAGCAGGACCGTGTTGCCGTATAAGAAAGGAGATCCAAACGATATTGGCAATAATCACCCAATCTGCCTGCAGTCTGTAATCTACAAACTTTCACACGCGTAACCCTTAACAAGGTCGGCAGAATATTAGATGAAGGACAGCCATGCGAGCAAGGACGATTTCGGAGAGGGTTCAGACAATTGATCCGATCCACACTATTGCAAGACTCGTCGAAGTATCACATGAGTACAGGTTGCCGTTAAGTCTGACCTTTATCGTTCATCTGACACTGAAGAATGAAGTATCGCGAGAGTACAAAAACCGTTATGTCTTACGTTCATCGATTTTCGATTTGAAGAAAGCTTTTGATGCTGTCAAGACAAAAGCGGTAATTGAAGCTCTGGGCAACCAGGAGGCTCCTACGCCGTATTCTATAAGGATATTTCGTGAGCTCTACAGCAATTTTACCAGGACCACGCCATTCTATAAAAAAGTCATCGTTATCGTAAAGAGGGGGGTTCGGCAGGGCGATACTATCTCAATCAAACTTTTCAGTGCCGCTCTCGAGAACATGATGGTGCTCCCTTTACGTTAAACGGAACGAATAACTCGGAATGCTCTAGATACGTGAGTCTAGGTCGGGAAGTCAACATGAGGAACGACCTCGCTCCGGAGCTAAGTAGAAGGAAACACGCGAAGTGGGGAGCATTCGAGAACATCGAAGGAGTGGTACCCACCTTTTATTGAGCATGCATCAGCGTCTCTCAAGGCGCTATGAAAGGACGATGCTCGGGTTCCCCTTGCACACGCAAGTGCAGAAGGGAATCTGGAGTTTCGGACTTTGATCGTTGATCAGAGATGCCTTGCTTACGCCAAGAAACCGAAGATCAGATGGGTCAGACATGTAGTAACTGGCTGAGAGTTTTAATATTGTATTTAGTAAAATTTATTTTGATAGCTCTTTCTTAAACGAACTTCTATCCACCTTTGCTCCAAATTTCACATTAATTTAACCTGTACAACCAGTGACTAGGGTGGTCACTGGATTAAGGACTTTGTTGACCCCTTC
>UZAF01016480.1:0-21902 GCA_900617895.1 Haemonchus placei
AAAGGTTTAACTGATAGGCAACCGAAAAATTGAGTAGTACTCACTAATGTTCTCAAGTGATAATAACGCCATTATAAGATGTCGTTATCACTGGACCTTCTTTCCTCCACTGGTACATCATTAGTTGAGAATCCCAAATTATTGGCGGTCGGATGAGCTTTGTCGTAAATGATATCAAAACATTAAGTAACCCTAATCCTCCAACGAGTTACAAACCTTGCTGGGTAGCGGTCGTAATTTATATAATAGTCGTAGTCATAAATACAGCGTAATCACCACAGAAGTTGAATTCCGTTGGTAAGTGTCCTTATCAGTCGTTATCAGCTGTTATCAGTTCCTATCATCGGTCGCCTACGATCCCGCCATACTCCACATTACATGCCAAACTGTCAGGGCTCCACTATTAATGCCATTATTATAGTGGCTTTACGCTTTCCAGGATTTTCAATAGCCCTTATCAGTTTTATCAGCTCCTGGCCTGGCACCAACCGATCTCGATCCCGTCACCGAGTACCTCCGATCCTGTCACATCTTACATAACCTATTAAAATTCCAAGATTCCATCATTAAAAGAAAATGCGTTATAGATATAGTGGCTATCGCCTTCTATGGTTTCTTATTAGTCCCTATCAGTTGTTGTCAATCCCTGTCGTCAAATATCTGCGGTCCCTTCACATCCTACACCACCTGCCAAAGTGCCAGAGCTTCAACGCTAATACGAAGGCAGTTACGGATCCAGAGACCTTTGCCTTTTAAGGCTTCTTATCAGTTCTATCGATAGTTACCACTTCCTATCACCTGCCATCAGTGTTCCCATCCTGCCCCCTAACTTTCTTTCAAATTTGAATGCCCTAGGTCCAGTGGAACAGGAGTTATGAATTTCCGGTCAGACAAACACACACACAAACACACCAACAGACACACTTAGCCGATTATATAAGTAGGATGAAGTAATAGAAGTTATGGTGCAAAATAGTGCAAAAATAGCGAAGGAAATGCGGAAACCTGTGGCTTTTGAGAAAAATATAAGGTTTCAAAAAAGTACATAGTAAGAAAGAGGTTGTTCGAGATTGTGCCCGTGATCGACTGGGTGTCTTCTACACACCCTACTATTCGTTGGCTTCCTAAGTCTTTATTGTGGATGGTGAAGTCTCTACGAGACTGTTTGAACATGACGACTTTGAATGGGTCTGGCCAAGACGATTTTGGAGCCCTTGTCGATGTCATTTTTCAACCCGACAGTGTTCCCACTCATTTGTTCATCCTAAGGTGAAATCGTAGAAACCCGATGCCGTTAAAGGTGAAAACGAATGAATAATTTTACGTATTGGACAGAAAACCACTTTTTGCCCCAACACTTGACTAAAACTCATTTTCAAGTTCAAGTATCAAACAGAAGAGAACAGTTTCTCATTCGTACTTTGAACTTCGAGTCAAATTTTGCATTTTATTTCTATTTCAATTTTTTAATTGAAATTTATGTATTTCACAATATTACAAAAATGCCAATAAGAGTTCCCTTGCTTCACGTCGTGTACGTCCTAATGACAAGTCGAAACACGAGGTTTATGTCGTGTCACAAAAACAGGGATGATGGAATACTCGCGTTTCCCGTACATAGTCCATTCCATCTGGGGAATGTCAGAGTCGGCATGACGACGTCAGGGTGATTCCCATCGGTGCCAACCCGGCGATTATGTTGATGCATGGACGTCAATATCTCAAGCAGTTCCAGAAAAACTGGCAATGTTGTTAGCCACGATGCCAAGTCTCAGTGTTTTGATGAAAGCCATCGCCACTGTTATGAGTATCTCAAAAAGCTCCGCTTGCCTACTTATGGGCATCCAGCAAAGCCCATAATGATCTCTTCGATTACGAAAAGGAGTGTCAATGGAAAGGAGCCGAGAAGGTGTAGGAAGGGACCAATTAGAGACTAGCCCAGCTTGAAGTATCTCTAGAAATAACGAAAAACGTTTGCTCTCACAAGTTCCAAAGAAAATCTTTTCTCGAGTGTCCTCATATGGTCTGGTCCACCCCTACACCTATCCAGGAGGCTTTTTAACCTAATCCATTTTTCTAAGATTATACCCTGGAAACTGCATTGTTTCGGCGATCAATTTAGAAATCCTAAAAACCCAAAAAGCAGCAAATTGGTTCCTGGAACGGAATGATGTGTGATGAGGCAACTATAGCCATTTAAATTACTGCACCTTCATCAATTCTCAATCTGTGCATAACGTATTATAAAGCTGAAGGAAGAAAGGATAAAAAGAGTAAAAAATGAAGAAATCATCATGTCTGGATAAGGATTGAAGAGCTACGGAGACAGTTGAAGACAGGGATAATGGAGTGGAGTGGCAAAATGATTTTGGTTTCAAAGACGCATGCGGTATAGCAAAGCCACAGAGGCGCTGGGAGAAAAGGCTGTTGATGTTGATCAAACCGTTCTTGGATCGCGCCACGCATTCAACGTTTCTTGGGAACATCGCGCTAGTTGTAGTAGTGGTAGGAGCATATGATGTATGTATGTCTTTATGTTTATTCGTTTGTTAGTTGTCTTTATTTATACGATAATTTGTAATAATCCGCCATTGCACCAGTTGGTGCCTCTTGAGGCAAATTTAGAACGGATTACCCAACTTGAAAGCAGAAGAATTACACGCCGCATGAAAGAATCTGGAAGGCTAAGACAAAACTCAATTTGTTATTTGATTTCCTAACTAAGCATATGTGGTCGTTGTTTCTGTCAGCAACTCACCAACCCCTTTACTTTGTAAACAACTATGATGAGATAAAAACGGTAAAACACGCATTCGGTTGTGATTCTAAATCACGGTGGAGTTTGAATGCGTACTGAGCCCATTCATGGCTCTTAGGGTGCAGCCGCTGTACAAGCCGACGCTTTTATTCGTCTAGATGAACCTGGATATGGATACATGGTCCTCAAGGGAAAAAGTTTCCAGTGGCCTAATATCTTCTTGAATCTCATCCATAGACTCTACTTATGGGAACAGGGCCATCTCTTACCCTTTTATTAACTGCTTATACAGATAATGACATTGTGCGGAATATCCGGGGATAACCAAACATTGAAATCAGTACGACGTGTACACGAAATAAGATCTTTGAGGAAAGGAGTACATGGTGACGAATCAGTTTTAAAGAAGGTGACGTTAGGGTAGTAGTTCTTAAAGGGCAGGCGGCGATTGTTGTGAAATAAATAGAAACGACCCGACATCCGACATCGTTAAGAAAGTACACACCTCTCTATGCTTACAACCATAAAGCTTTCCACTTAAATACGCCAAAAATTCACGAAACACTGGTAGACATACAGTAATTCAACCATAGAGCTACAGATTAGACTTTCATTTACCTGTAATTCCATCGAAGCACCTGAGTCGAGGAATGCATAGACAGGTGATACCTGAACAGAAGATGTGAAATGGTCAAGTGACCACAATATTGTTTGGCTGGTAAATATGTTTAGGCTGTATTTTTTGAGATTTTCGACCAGCATAAACTCATTTCTGCTAAGAACTGCTCTAAATGTAGCCCACATCAGAGCCTGCAAAGCAGGTTGTGAACGCAAACCGCTTGCGTTTTTCCAAAGTAAACAAAGAACTAAGTCTCTCATGATGAATGTAACTTGTTGGCCAACTCGACAAGTTTCGCTCAATTATGGGAAATATTCATTTAGATATTCCCTGCGAATTAAACTACCACCCTGAAAACGTTATATGATCAAAAGGTTGCGAAGCTCAAGGATGAAGAAGGTGCCCACCGACTTAATCTCTTTACAAGCAAGTGCCTGATCCGAACATTGCTTTTCAGGCCTGGTTCGTAGGGATCTGAAAGAGTGGACCTAGCCGGCAGAATATTACCAAGGAGACATCCCTGAGGGTACGGCTTGCGCCTCGACTTTCGAGTTCCCTGTGCGCTATTGATAATTTGAGGATGATTATGGCAGATTCGATCTCAAGAGAATTGATTTTACTGTATAATATCCTTATTTCATATTGTATTGCTTAATCCATACTATTATATGTTATTATATAGTACTACATAATGTTACATATTTACCATCATTTGTTCCCAGAACAATATCTATCTCCAGAAAACCTAAATCTCCGTTTCTAAAGAACCAAATAAAAAACAGTACCGAAATATCTTCAGCTGCTTTTACGAGCACCGCAAAAATTGGTTTATGTGAGAGTGGAAGTTTTTAGAGTGCAATGGGGAGGTTACTCAATGAAATAGTTTTTGGTTTTTGCTACCCACTTACTTTAAATAGAGAATTATTGCTGCACTTCACTTTGAAAACCATTCTTGAAGAGCCAGCGTTTGTGAGCACGTGCTTAGAGGCGCCGCCGAATTCTGAACAATTCAATTAATTGATGTCAATTCGACAACGTCCCACGACTTTAGACATCTCGCAAAACTCACCTATAAATTCAGCAAATGGTGGATAAACGTGCAGATCCAGTGTCGGTTGTACTACAGTGGGCTCTTCTCTGAAACATTGGGATCTGGAATTGTGAATAAGAAGTATTGATGAGAGGAAGTAACGGCTGTAAAGGCTGGACGAAAAAACCAGCAGCACGACCAGTCGCGCTACCAAAAGCGAACACAACTGAAAGCGTGTTGATGGGGTGTTTAGAGCACTGACACCACTGCCGCTCGCGGCATCGCCGGCGGCTGCCATCAGAAGACGAATTGCATGCACTTTCGTGCTTCGTGTGAACTCGATAAATTGCTTCTGTGCCAGGCCATAGAAATGGGTGTTTTTATATGAGAACATGATATTGTGTAGTAGTGTCAGATGATAGAGAAAGATACCATGGCAGTGATGCGCTATCGATACGGTGGGTCGTCACGAGGGTTTTTGCTATAGCTTAGTTCTCTCTGATTAAACAAATCCGATTGTCTTACACAATTTTACGGTTCTTACGATTCCCACCATCACTCTGCGTAGGGCGCTGTTCATCCTGCTAGGGAGCCCAAGACACGTTAAAGCCACGTGCGGTCGCGGCGCGTCGGAGACACGAGTGCAAATGGATATCTTGTAGTTTCCGAGCTTCATTTCGAACATGCTTTTGGTTTCCACTGATATCTTTAGCCTCTCAGAATGGGCACTTTGTGATCTGTAACTGCGCCGCATCCGAGCTTGACCACGAATAGATGAATTTAAGGTGCTGAGATGCTTTCCATTGGTGATTTGTTTAGATGCACTACCGTAATTTGTTTGCAGCTCGACAATCCACCATTGTCCAGAGCCAAGATACTTCTCTACTTCAACCCTTGCTGCACATCAAGCGCTGCTTTGTAGAAAAACTTTGCTTCCACAATGCCATTTGAATTTTATGGCCAAATTCGTTGTGCCGGTAACCGTGGGAAACGTAAAGGGCCACATCCCAAAAAATAATAAAAAATTATTACTAGTTGGATATGGGGAATATTGATCGGTCCTTCTGTATGTGCCCGTAGATTCTGTCAGTTTGGGTGAGATTCAATTAGCCACTGCCCCATTCCCATCGAAGGGTAAGGGAGGAGGATTACCAAGACTGGCAATTAATTTGAGAAAAAAGCTGACTGATGTTGCTTCTTACTTACTCGAAGCTGCATGACGACCCGAAATGAAGATGTTAGAACAAAACGGAATGGTCTTGTGAAGAGGAGTATAAGTGAGTTGTAAATCTAGAAAAACAAGGCAATAAACTTGCTCACTTGGGCGGAAACGCGAAGAACATCAGCGGATCTATTTGGCAGAAGCGACGTATCGACTTCTCCATGTCGGTTAAATTTGATTTATCCGGTAAAGAATCGCCTGAAATCGAGCCATTTTGTTGCAAATTCGATTCGTTTCGACATCAAACGACATTCATATTTACACATGAAGTAGGACCTAATGACCGCCAAAGGCAATTTGTTCGCAATGAAGTGAAAACGACGATCAAGCATAGTAGTGAAAGTAAAGCTTTAAAAGGTGAAGAAAATTGAGTATTTGCTGCGATATGCAAAAAAGGTGATCCGTCGAGGGTGTTTTCTGGCCCTATCGTGCCTCCCACGAACCGCGGTTAGTGCAGGTAGTATAGTGAAAGTAGTAGTTGAGTAAGTAGCAGTAGCTGAGTAATAAAAAAATTTTAATTATCTGTAAAGCAGTAAAGCTTCTATTCTCCATGATGTAGGAGGAAGCAGGACAGGAACATTGTCACAATGTTATCGAAAACATATCAATGGACACCTCCCATTCTCCGTTTGTAGGGAAGTTGATAGGATCCTGTTACTTAACGGTTTTCGGTCGTAGTTATTCTGAGTTTGAGGATTTGAAAAAGGTATGATGGGGATATAGTAGAACGATTTCCGGTAATCCCGGAAAGGACAAGTACGGGTTCGAGTCCCGTCCGAGACTGGAATTTCGCCCACAAATCGCCATTCTCGTGAGATTTCCGGTAATATTGATCAAGTGACACTGACTATTATAGTGTGGTCGGGTATCGATAGGTGTTCACTTACAGTGAATGATTCACAAAGGGGGGAGGTGCTTTCGTGGCGAATGGCGCACCATTAGCCTTGTATGGTTCGAGAGATCGAAGACTCCCTCCCGAGTTTGGTTGTTTGGTTTTAGATCGATTTCGAGTTTATATGCTACGCTTTGATACACATCGGTTGACCCTTGCAAGTCACTGTATAGGTCCCGTACGAATTCACTTTGTTCCTACGATCCTGAATGGAAGAGAAGGCCGAGCACATAGTCTTGTCTTTTATCTTTTATAGGCTATTCACGACTTACGCATTCTGAGTCGGTCAGGCTTCCAAACTTACAAGGCAGAGCGTTGGTTCAAGGATCAATTTTCGAAGTTTTAATGAAGTATGACGGTTTTAATCAGAATCAGAACAAGTAATCAATAGTGAAGTTCCACGTTGTGGACTTTGTACTTTAATCTGGTAAACGTCGTCTTGGCAGGACATCGGCTGTAAAAGTACCGCTTTGAATTTGTGAAATAATCAGGCAAGTGGAGCTGGCCATTAAATCATGAAGACCTTAATTATGACGGAGAAGGCGAGTGATCAATTCAAACGGAAACGCAATCAATGCAGAATATCATGGCTATAGTTTCATTCTCTTAAAAGTCGACGTCTATTATACGACCCATTACAGCTGATCATCTCCACGAATTAGCTTTGAAAGACCTGGCAGCTATAATCCACCTTCTACTATCAATATAACTCAGCTTAGAAAATGGGAGAAAGTATGAAGTCATACGTTTCCTGATTAAAGCCTGAAGGGTGTTCAGTAACGAGGTGAGGTAGTGTAGTTCCAAATGGCTAATTTTCAGACGGACACGGTCCGGGTTCGAATTCCTAACTGATACTCTCCCAAGCCAACCGAGCTTTCCATCTCTCCGGGATCGGTTATTTGGTTCCAGACTCTTTCGGGAGGATAAAAGCACTGGCCTGTGCATTGGCTAGTAATCAAAAGTATTGTATAGGCCCCGAATGCATTTGAAACGCCACAGTGAATCTGAATAAAAGTCAAATGCAGGGCGCATTCTACGAATACTAATAGGATACTCAAAAATTCATGGGTCTGAAAATAGCTGGCATCTATAGTTCATTCTGGTACGCAATGTCACCATTCCTAGCAGTTCTTCTCTTTTCATCAGTGGTGATTATCTCGAATGCTCATCTCCTTCCATCCATTTTGGTAAGAATGTAGTGAATTCTCTTTGCAACATTCCCTTCTCTACATGTCTCAACACTCTACGGTTCTAGTGTGACTGAGAGATTAAAGCTTTATATTCCTCATTATACAGTAGTACCTAAAGCTTGCGTCTTAGGCCTTACATGAATGACTACTTAGGGCAGTTGCCGGTAATTTCGGAAGAAGGGCGATAGTACAATGCCATTATCCTTTTGCGCTCAACGGTATTATTTATCACACATTCAGAACAATGGATTTTGATAAGTTCAATGGAACAATTGGTTCAGAGTGAGGCTTTAAGCGCGAAAAATGTGGTCGTCGTGGCTGATACCCATTAGCAGGTCCAGTTTATGGTCAGTTTGAGGCACCCCGTTAGATTGAACAACGGGTATTGGGGCAGATTAGTGCTTCGCGAGATCAGAGAGCGAGCAATTCTGTGAAGCGTGATACCTCACAAAACTAGATGAATGCGGAGGCTACATAAAATTATGGCGACGAGAAGGGTGTTCGGAGGAGGTTGCGTGCAATTGCGCTAAAGTTGCTTGGCTACAGTATCCAGCAAAGTCAGTCTTTGAGCACTTATTACGCCCTATATAGGACGATTTCTTACACAACGCCCCATACGCCATCCTTGTGAAGCAGAGATTCGTTCCATACCAAAATCTCGGAAATACTCTTGTCGTGGACCGGAATTTTCATACCTCTCACTGTACTGAGAAGAGGGAGAGAGGAGAGTGACATGTACTTTGAAAGCTAAAGGATATCCGCGTGGAATACCAACAGAAGAAGAGGGTAGCAATAAGCTGCGCTAGAAGTTTTGGTAGCTCTTACCCAAAGCTTCTTCTTCAGCTCAATAATGATTATTTGCAGCATAGTAGCCTATGGACACGCTCAAATATATCACTGAAACACCATAACTGGAATGGAAAGAAGTGGACCCACTACATTCCATACAGCATCCCAAGTCACAGGATCAACGATTTCTGCGAAGGTTAATCCCATTCCGAGGTGCATCCGGTCATCAAGCTATTCAATGAAAAGGAGTGTACAATATCTATCTACATGCACTTCCAACCATTATCTTGGGCTGCTCAGAAACATGAACAGTATGAATATGAGAACTTCAATAAAAAGTGAGGATGAGCCATATGTTTCCTAATGGACATTAGGCTGTACTTGAATTTCAAAACTAGCTGCGACCTGCTGAGTGCTGATCAGTGATACTCATTGGTAACCGATAAGAGCCGGGAGAAGAATCTCAGGAGAATGATAGCAAATAAATCGATCTTTCGGTAGCAATAGAACTGGACCGGTGCTAGATCACCCAGAGGCAGGTTTATGAGGCTAATAAATCGGCAGTGCTTCGCCGAAGACATATGTCACCAGGCTCAGAATTCTGGCCAAGAATTATGCAAAGTGGACGGCATTATTGCTGAAAAGAATGGGTTCGAGAGTGGTTCTAAAAGTGGATCAGCTTCAAGTTCGACTTTATGGGCCTACGGGGAATGATTTTGATGAACATGGTGTAGACTTTTAATCTCAACGAAAGGCACCTAGGAACTATCGCGGAGGAGAACAAGAAGTTCCGATTGAACAGTGAAAAGTTGAAAAGTTCTTGCTACCGAGTGAAACGCTAATGACAAAAAAAATCAAAAAAAAACCCATAAGCCTGATGCATTCGTCCTTGTCACAACTCTTTATTGTGCGACTGACAATGAGGTAATAGAAGTGAGTACAGCTTAACTATTTTCACGACAAGGTCTACCCACCAACGCCATAAAGGATAAAGGATAAGGTCTTGCGGTGTCAACCAATCCCGTCTGAAGGTGCGCCCACGCATTCGACTTCCATTCAGGAACTAGTGGCGTATTGAATGCGCATGTGATCTATACAATGACCTGCGGTGGCCAGACGATATATGCGTGCTTTATCCTCCCAGGCGAGTATGGCATGCGTGTGCGAAATGCGCCACTTGCCACTACTCCACTCACGCTCTAACGCCATATAAAGGATAATTTTGATTTTCTAATTGCTCATTCCGTGTTTCGTTATTCGGACTTTTCTGAGGCAGCGCTACATATAACGTCCTCATGGCGAAAATCGCTTTCCATTGGGTGAATAGCAAACCCAATTTTATCCTCATTTGTATCTTCGGAAGCTATATTGACAAAAATCCTTCTCAGCTGCTTTCAATGATACGTCGAGTAAGCACTCGACAGCGAGACTTCTTCTTTCCCTAGCCTAGTTATTCCCCCGTCGCGCAGGGTCTGCTGTTCTTGTGAGCCGTGAGTTCGTTCTAATCATGGCATCTTCTGAGTAATCTTGACTTCAACGAGATCCCTCTTGATCACCTCTTCTTTGGAGCTTCTTGGCTCGCTTACTTGGGCTCCAAACTCCATCGACTTTCTTACCTGGTGGTCCGGTGATCAGCACATGCCCATACCATCGCTGCCGCTGCTCTCTCGTCTTCAGCTGGGCAAGAGCTAGTTGCATGACCGTTTTGATATCTTCGTTTCTGATTCGGTCCAGTTACATCCAACCACCATCTCAACATCCTCACTTCTGCTGTGAAGTTGCCTTATTATCATCTTATTCATTTTGCGTCGTCCTTTCCCCGTAGCTGATTGACCGTCAGTTCGTCGAAAACTATATATTATGTTCTTCGCGTCCTTTGGGTGGATCGTGTGGGTGCTAATTCGTGCGAACTGTCCCGTGCTCGTACTACTGATCTTAATTCTTACAGTCGAAAGCTTTAAATACAACTATAGCGATGAGGTCGGCAACTGCGAACAACACGTCAATTTTTCAGCTCCTTCCGAAGACATTCCGTAGTCGTGCTTTCCAAAATGTGGCAACACCAACAACGAAGGAGAAGCAGCAAAAGGCTTTATCGCCGTTTCAAGGTACGCATAATAATACATGCTTAAGCCGAGCGATATACGAAACCGGGCTGGATTGGGGACTGAGAGAGCTTATCTCAGGATTGTTCATGTGTTCCTCACGAATTGCTGCTGATTACTCACTGCTTTAACATAATCTGTCTCAGATCTAGAAAATTTTGCTGTTGCTCTTCGGCCAAAGTGGATTCTTTTTGTGCAACATATGTACCTACAAGCCAGCACTCGCTGCTGTAGAGCATAGTAGCTCCATCACTGCTCTGTATAACATGCCTCCGAGCTTCCTGGGGCACCGCTGATTGCGGAGAATACCACTAGACTCTCCATTCCATCCATGCCACATTTCTTTGGGCCTAAACAGCAAACAAAACCTTTTTTCCAAATGAGAGGTCATTGGATGTATCAGACAGTAAGGTATCGAGTGCACCCAAACACCTCTTGCTAGAAACAGGGTCCCTCACCATCAACACTCTCATCTCGTGGCAGCATGACATAGGCAATAAGGCTGCTTTCATGTGTCACGACCATTTTACATTATGAAGATGACCATGATAGTCTTCAAGAAGGAAACCCTGTCGAACCCGAAAAACGGAGAGATAGCAAAACAGCAAAAGAGCACAGTTTCAAGTAGTACCGTAATAAAAAAAGGTGCGAATGGAATGACAACAGTGTATTTAAATACCGTCATTTGGAGAGTTGATGTTCGTCCTTACGAGCTCATGTGCTGTGTTGTAAGTTCTATAAGGCCGCGGTCATTTCGAATCGCGTACCCGTGATCCTTCCTCTTCAATTCCATCTCGTTTTATCCGAGTTCGGGTTATCGCGAATAGCGTGGTAATAGGGCAAGATGCAACATGCATTGCCAGTCCATGGCAAGGAATAGAGCCATAGCAACTCATTGTGTAGGCCACACACGCATCAATACGCCACAACGATTCTGAATAGAGGTCGAATGTGGGGCGCATTTCTAGTAGCATAGGTTAGCCTTGAAAGGCTTTATTTTTGTCCTTTAGCTATCTAATCTTGCATCACGTTATCGTTATTCGATCGTTTACCTTTCCCATGTCAGTAAGGGTGGCAGAATCATGGCTGCACGAACTCCAATCTCACCCTTCTCCTTTTTGAGGATACTCAAATCGTAAAACAATTGGGTACGCCTTAGTGATCCAGAAATTAAGAAGAAGTGCGTTTTTGACAACCTCACGATCCCCTATACTTGACTGCTGTCACCACATTTCGATTGAAACCATGTAAAATAAGGGTAGAGCTTTTAGCGCTAACCGCTCCCACATTCGACTTCAATGCATAAACATAGTATGTAGTTGTGCGTTGAATGCGTATTTGTCTTGTACAATGACTTGNGGTTGCCAACTGATGCTTATGCCAAAGCTTTCATCCTCCTACGTGTCTGGTATCTATTAACCGACTCTGGAGGGATTGGAGTCTTGGATGGCCTGGGAGACTTTCTTGGATGGCCCTAATCGTGCGTGTGTGATAGTGCGCCACTTGCCACTTCAATGGCTGCGAGTAAAGCAAAGCATAATCGTAAGGAGCAATTATATTTTGGAATTTGTGAGGGTATTGAAAAATGGACTTTTTCTGCAGTAATAATGGAGGCCTAGGTCGGACGCCGTTTAGGCCGAGAAACTTGGCAATTACCAACAGCGTATTCACACAAACACATAAAAGGCTTTCGGCAATGGTGTTTGCAAGAGCGGTACTCAACTGGTCTAAAGAGAGCAATTATGCCACGAAGTTGGTCGAAAGTCAAAATGTCGACGATACGAGGCAAGCCGTCCTTCAGGCACATTTCGAAGAAGGCCTCACCGAATAATCTCGGCTATTAATAAAAAGGCTCGCAGTTATGCGGAAATGCTATCATTTGTATGATCCAGTCATATAATTACCCCTCAACATCGCGTTCCGTTCAGGCTTACCCATCTATCATGAGATCTCACGCGGGAGTATCAACATACGTGAAAATTTACCAAACTTCTTATAAGCTTTTCTGATGTAACTCTTAGAAACGTAAACTGCGAAAAATTATTATTTTTTTTGATAAGTACCGATTGCCAGGTTTCCAATGTTACCGAAGTGTGCTGAAATATGGGTGAAACGTCAAGCTTGGTCCAGAAGCTTCCTATAACTGGTGGGGAGCCTTTGTAAATTCAATACAGTAAAATACTGATGTAGTAGTAGTAATGTGATAAAAGTAGTAGTAATGTGATGATGTAATGTAGGTAAATGAACCATGAGAAGCTGGGCAAGGACTTGTGAGATCTTGGTAAAGTAATGAATAAGCACGACGCTGGAAAAGCAAAACATGTTGGCACAAGTCCGATCTGAGACTAATGTAAGCATTATATTTTGTCAGCACATCAGCCCCGTGATGCAAAAAAATTCTTATCTCCCTTCAAATTTGACCCAAATTTTTTCGAATCGAAAAAAGAGCACGGAATCAAACAACAAGACAAGAACGGCAACAGATGTAGGGGCAGACCGAAGGTTTAGCTATAGTCTCATGGAAGTCACTGCTTTTGAGACGGCTCCAAATGATTTGGCATTGCCATTGACGTAATCCCAATCTGCCACGATAATTTTGACCCCGCCCCTGTGACGACTATGCTTGTGAAATAATTTTTCAGTTTTTCTTCTTTGTGAACTATATAAACAGCGCAGAGTAGAATGTGATGTGTGAGTGTGAGTAGTACATACAAAAGAGAGCTCTCGTTGAGTACAAGTAGTACTCAACGAGAGCTCTCTTTTGCCTTCGTCTGGGCACTCTCGTCGAAATTTGAAGTTCTATGATAACTATGCCATCCCATCTCTCTTCTCCACACAGACTTCACAACTTTGCACTTTTACTAGTTCTCGCTCAGTATTATCTACTCCCTGTTGAATCCTTGACAATTCCGACCTTCTGGTTCATAACTTTGATCAGTGTTTTGTAGCAGTTGGATTGAGTGAACCGTTCCTCATGGTCTACGCTATAGCCTTTGAAGCAGAGTGAAGGGTGCAAAAAGGGAACGCGAAAAGCCGGGAAAGTGGTAGTCCAGGAGTATGTATCTGATGAGTCACATCCATCGGTCCCTCTGTTACCCCACCCATCTTAGCTTGCTGTTCTGAATGGCTAGAGCTGACTTTCATAAGAATAAAAGGCCTGTGAAAAAGTTGAATATTTACTTCCTAGTTTCTTCCCTCGTTACCACGGAATGAAGAAGATCCCATAGAACTGACTAAAATTTCCTCATAGCATATAGCATCAAGTCAAACTCCAACAGTAATGACGTGGATCGAGCTTATGTGGGTGCACTCATAGGCCAAAAGACCGATAATATAAATTGGAAGGGATAGGGGCAAATAGGGAAGAATTTCTCATTCAGGGAACAAATCCGATTTTGAATACCAATCACGAGGGTTAGCAAGCCAAGTATAGTCAGTGCTTTTCCCTCCCAGATGAGCCTGGAACTGATGAGCCGAACCTGGAGGGATGGAAAGTCATTTTGGCCTAATCAAATATTGATCAGGGGTGCGAACCCGTGACCACGTGTGTGTGATAGCGTGTCATTTTCCACTACAGCAGTCCACCAAAACTTTCATGAATAATCTCTCCCGCAGTAAAGTGATCACGACATCCATTTGACGGTTCGTATGCATAACCAGACAGAGTTATTATCGTAGCAAAATAAAGTTCATCAGAGAGTTGACTAGAATTTAGAAACTTTCAAGTAGGAAGGTTGTGATTAGGGGCAACAAAGTCGAAGCACACGGTCCCGGTACTTCACACTGTTAAAGGCTGCTTAGGAGGCAAGCCGTCTGAATAAGGCAAGCCGTCTGAATAAAGGTCAAAATGTAATCATGGATCGATGGTATTTTTACGAATTTTTTACAAATAGAATCTGGTCATTTTCTGCATAACTCAGCTTGCTAAGGAGTTAAGAGGTCAGGGAAAGCATGGATTGTAACGTTCGAGTGTGCGACCACGAGATAATCGAGCACGAAAGAAGAGGTAGAGGTACGTCCTCAAGAGGACATGTGCAGTGAAAATAGGGAAACTTGATCAGGCTGAATGGTGCATGATTAGGGAAAGGGGTTACNGATTAATTCCAAGAAAAGGTACACCGGATGTACAATTCAACATCATCACAACGTGATTTCACAATAATTGGAATGCCCTTTTTCGCTGGTTTCATGAAGATTGGCTGAGCGAAACTTCAGTTCCTCCAGGGTAATACATCCTAGATATGAGTGAAAGTGAAAAGTGAAAACTCTTCCCTACCACCCACATGGTACGCATATCAAGTCCAAGACAGGATTTCGATCAATCCTAACCCTTCACTTCCCTAGGATCTGCCGTATGGACCAATAATCGTCATGAAAGGTTAGAGCACGAAAAGGTAGAGGAGTGATCGAGCCTTTAAAAGTGCTGTTGTAGGCCCTACTTAAGGGCGAATTGGATGAGATGTTGTGCATTCTCTGCAAACATTTTTGAGGCCTACGGTACTGCACGGAACGATTTTTATCCTGCAGGGGGACACGGAAGGCAAATTAGCTTAAATGAGGATGTTAGGTCGCGAACGAAGACTTCAGGAAAACAGAGCCACAGCCTCTATCAGCTGAAGATGAGGGAGCTTGTGATGATATGGGCACGCGCTGAGAACGAAACGAGACCCACCAGTGAGATACGCAATGGAGTTGGAAGCATGAGGATAGCACCACTTNATGGCGTACGGACCGTATAAAGATGCAAACTGCGACTACCAGTGGTTGTAGCGGGCCCTGCGACTGGGCCACGGAGAAGAAGAGAAGGAAAGAAGGCGGAAGAAGGTTAGAGCCATGACTGCTTATGACTCCCTGCTACTCGAGCTAATCGTTGTGAGAGCCAGGCACATATTTCAACGCTTTCTTAGTTTTGAAGGGAAGCAAGGTTCTCGACACACTTTATGCATTCCATTAGGGCGAAAAGCTCATCACTCTCCTTCATTTTTTGAGTGCTTTCAGCATGCATTGTATTCCCTTCATTCTCGTAGGCTTTTTAGAATTCCAAGCCCACCCAGTATGTAGAGCCGGTCAGCAGCTTGGTGATGGTAATAAAATGCCGTTTGTTCCTTATGTAATGGACTGCGAGAGTAAGAGAATGGTGGTGTGCAAGAGAAAGGGTGAAGGGTCTCAAGGGTTATGGAAAAGAAGACGAGTGGAGAGGCAGACGTGTTTAAGGAGAAGCACTTTCTCTTTCCAAGGAAAGGGTTGATCCGGCAGCTACTCGTCAATGTGTATGCCTTCTATGATATATAACGACTTGCTGCTCCAGCCAGTGTACCACCAGAGGTTATACAGGGTGTCCAAAAATTATGAGCGCCAATTCGTGGCAATTCATTTAAAGCTTCTGAGCTGAGAATGGCAATGAAACTCATATTCACGTTTGCTTACATTATGTGCTACAATCACTTCCCAAAATGTCCTTTACGGGTGCAAATAGAGTCCCAAGGTTGGTCCCGAACTCTTGCTTCTGCACGCATTCATCTCTCCACCTTTTTTTCACACGGTTCTCGAGTCCAGTATGTAAGGAATTCTAAGTGGGATGGCAACGACCAGCTCCCTCCTAATCAGGGAAAACACGGCGAAGCAGACTGGAGTAAGATTACTAGAGCACGATGGCCAGTAGTCCGAGGGCTCGGTCCTGGTGAAGTTGGACCACTGGCGTCGGCAGCGCTCCTAGGGAGCACGGCTCTGTGTACTGGAGCACTGTCCTGCTGGAAGNCAGGAAGCAGAGTCGAATCAATCTTCACTATGTTCATAAGCATGCTCTCTAATGCAGTCTCGCTAATTTCCTCTCAGGTACCAACGAAACCAATGGCGTCCTGCCATATCCCGTGACTCTTTCAATGAACAGCATTTTGCTGATTTTATGACTTTTCCTTAAGGGATAGCTTTTTCGATGTTTCTATCCAGCATACGATCATTTTTTTTGTGTAAGATTGGTTTGTGGTGAAACGTTTCTCCTCAAAGGAAAAGATAAAGGGATACGTGTTTGCATCAAATAGGTGAGCAATCTTTTGCGTTTTTCCGCCCTACACTGTCAATTGAGATCGGAAAGGAACCGGGATTTCTGCATACGACAAGAGCGGCAATGAAGCACCGACAATTTCGATAAGTCCTGCTGCTTTGCCGTCTTTTTGATGGGTCACCCAGGACCAAGATCGACTGCAAACGGAACATATCAATAGCCGCATCTCTGGAGAAACTGGCCTTTTTACCTTTCCCGATTTGTCTCGGAATGCATCCTTTTCTCTGTATCGTTCAATAGCCCTCCGCACGGACACTGTAGGAATCGCAATTCCGCTACTCGCAGCCAGTGATCGCCACTGGCATTAAATGAGTCCCGCTATTCAAAAGTACCCGTACATATTGCAAAAAAGCCTGCTTTTGCAGCTAATTAATAGCGGATGAAACAAATTTTATAAGTTATTTTTTACCTCGAAGTTCCTGAATTTTGGCCCCCATAATTTTGAGACACTCTGTTCAATCACAAACAAGAATGGTTCTGATCATCCCCTCCCTCTCCGGCCGCACTGAGGACCTATTGAATCGAAGGCACATCAAGGATTAAGTAGTTCGTGACGTTTCGTACTCGAACAAACCTCTAGCTTCTAAGGGCATCCCATGGGCTCGTCTGGTAGTGAGGTCTCGCCCCTCGTCGTGATGAACTCGAACAACCGTCCCGTAAAAGCCTTATATTTCGGTAACATTGCGTATATTCCTTCGTTTCTCATGCAGTATTTTCAACACTTCCGATATTTGATATAAAAGTGGGACCTCAAAATCATCGTCCCAGGACGGAACCTCTCGGAACCTAATTCACAGATTAGACTTGTGGTAGCGGCCCACTCCCCACTACACCTTCCCCTCTACTATTCATACCATTACCTAAATCAGGTACTTATTTTAAAAATACCTAAAGTGATATTTCTAGTCACTACAGTGTACACGAAACGAGTAAAGATGATATCGCAGTAAAAATCCTCACTCTTACCATGTTGAGACTGATTGTCATTAAGCGACTCTGAAAGCAACCCAATCGCATAGATTTCTATAACAAGCAGAAGTAAAAGATTAATGTGAATATACGAAGAACTGGGAAACAGGGATGGAGGATCAGTGCCAAAGCAAAGACCGTCTCGAGCAATTGCGCTTAGGCCTGTTCATCAATTAATCCCAAAAGGAAAGTTTGAAAAAGAGGGATCAGTGTGTTGAAAGGCTTCTTACATTAGAGCATAGTATAGGAACAAAGAGCTCAGACGAATATATCCCTATGAGCGGCTCGATATGTCACATACGTAGACATCTGGTCCCGTGGGGACTTTCGTCGTCAATCTGCCCATCGACGTCGCCCTAACGAATAGAAAACATCGAGTTGAATTGGGAACATGTTGCATTCTTGTACAAATATATCAAATCAAATGTGAATGGCGAATAAAGTTGATACAGAATAAATGATGAACGATTAAATACTGTGATAAATTGTTCGGTCATGAAGCACACCGCATTGATCTCTAGTTGAAGGATTTTTATACTTCATACGAATCTGTGTTTTTATCCTCCGAAACGGATCTGGTATCGTCTAACCGAATTCGGAGCGACGGGTGGCTTGGTTGGCTGTTATAATAGATATGACTTTGATTCCTCAAATCACTTTCCAGGAAACGGTTTGTGATGGGAGAAAGAGAAAAACACGAAGCAGGTGATTTTCTTGTAGCTCAATTGAGTACATAGACGGTATCAGGACGGTCAGGAACGAATAATAAAAAAATAGGGAGCTGTTGACCTTAAGTTATTGTCTAGTTCAATAACTCAAGATAAAACTTTCAAAAACAATATAACTAATCATTCAATCATGCTCATAAACCTAATAGGTAACGTCTTCCTGCAAGGGGCCGGTGAAAGTAGTTTTCAATCAATGAGGTGAGGCATCCCGGAAAATACAGCTGAATTAGCTGGGTTCCTGCTCGTCCCCCTTCGCCATTCATCCTGTTCCCAACAATTATAGTCAATCTTCCCAAAAAGCCTCCGGCCTATCATAGCCGTTGGTCCCGTGGGTATTTATTCCTGAACATTTTCTGCATTTTTCAATGACGGCGTTCAATCAGGGCATGAAGTCAACTGTTTCGAATGAATGACAAGGATTCCTCAGGAGAGATCTGCCTACTGTAGACGACGAGAATAGTCACTAGAGATTAACTTACTCGAGGAAAAAGGTGTGTAAAAAGTTGGTAGCTATGTCTGCCTACATACACTGAATCAGTTTATAGGTGGAATTCATTATTGTTTGCCCTGCATCCCAACCATTTCGTTCGGAGAAAAATCTGATTATTTCGCAAGCAAAGTATGATCCATCTTGTAGCGGCCAACAGACTTCGTAGGTAATATTATGTAGCCTAAGATAAACTCAACTCTAGGACAAGCAATCAGGATTTTCAATTCAAATGAACTGCAAAATATACTGTTAAACGAAACACTATTGTTTGGTGTCGCGTTTCAACCTTTTTGCGGTTTCCTGAAACACGAAGACTTCCGATCCATTGGCTCCCAAACTTTTCAGCCAAAACAGCTGAAGCTTCTTGGTGTTATCGGAGCCACGTCAACGGTGCTTCTGGAAAAAACCAACAATGGTAATATTTCACGTAAAGAAAATCTCAACGAGGCTTAGGTGGGATCCGTCGTGTTTTTCGGAGCATGATGAGACACTCTCCCTTATTCATAGCGTCCGTTCCGAGCTAAGCAACTACTTCAAATGGTTTTCAGTAGTGTGGAAAGAGGTCCCAGTTGTGATCTTGGACTTGATTTCTGAATTAGCACAGCACTACTCTGAACGGAGCTACGGTGGTGTCATCTACTACATTAATCAGGCTACTACACAAGTGTGTCTTTTTTATGCCGAACTAGAACCTTTCCTCAGATTTCAGATAAGTAGTGTTTATCTGCTCTACGCAGTAATGCATTTCACTTCGGGAGCATTTATATTAGGTTGTTCGGAAAGAAATGCTCGTTTGAGCTCAAAATTTTTTATTATAAAAGCGAAACTAAACAAGATCAATTCGAAAGATGATCTCCGTTACTATCAATGACTTGTTGCCAACGTTTACGCTAAGAATAGATTCCTCTCGTCAAGAACTCGAGTGGCTGCGACTCAAAGTAGTTGAACACTCAGAGTTGGACTTCTTCGCGGTTTTTGAACTTTTTCTCGGCCAGGGAGTGCTGCATCGACCGGAACACATGGTAAACGAATAAACGAATGGTGCTAGGTCTGGGCTGTATGGCGGATGAGGCAGGACTTCCCAGCCCCTACTCCTCAATTTTTTCCAAAATGTTTTCGCGATCCCTACCCGCGACCCGACCCGCGACGATGCCCATTTTGCGCACCTCTTCGTCTTGCCAATTGCCAGCACATGTTTAGGGATGGTTCTATGGAAGCACAACTTTTTTCTTCAAAAAAACAAACAAAGTAGACACAAACAAAAATATAACAAAAGATGCGCAATAAAAATCTCTTTCTAATAGACAAAACTGTTCTGAAAAATCATGTATAGTAGCAGAGAAATAAATGGACAACTTTAACGCACAATCCTTTCCGAACAACCTAATAGTTTAGATTGAGTTTCACTTTCGCGCAAAGAAAGGTCGACTCAACCTCGACCTTTCTGTGCGCGAAACCAAAACGACAACTTTGCTACTTACTTTCCTGCGAACCAGCCAGTGAAGTACCGTTCACTCAGTCAAGAGCTCTTCTATCGGGTTGTATAGCGAACACTGTTGTTATTTTTCTGAAAAAAGTCGTTTCTTCATCGATTTCAAAAGTTTGTACGCTAAATCATGACGACGGACACAATGGCCCCTATTGTAGAGCATCGGGTATAGGCTATGAATAAAGCGTCCTATCAATCTGAATTCACATTTCACATTAGATCAGAATAAAAGTGAAACCTAGGTCTGGATAGGTGGAAAAGAATTTCTGAACTATCTTGGAGTAATCCAAAAAATAGAATCATGTAAGTTAAGTCTTATTCGGAAAAGTCGCTGTGGCCTCGAATTCTGACGGCGAAAGCAGGTTCTAATAAACGATAGACGTTCGGGCAACCGGGTTTTGATGGAATAATTTGCTGGAAAGATTTAGTGTGCTGAACAGCGTTTTTTTGATCTTCTGAATGAGTTGTCACACGATTGTGGTGAGCATAAGGCTTGGTCATCGGGCCGACTCACAGTTTCTTTCATTAGGATGCTCACGTGAGTAAGACTTCCTTCCAGACCTGTACAGGTGCTTGTTCAGCACCTCGTTCCCAGGCTCTCGACCTCCAGAGCCCCTATTCAGTAGGCGGTGGAAAGTAGACAGCTGGGATATGTCGGGTGGATTTCGATCCAGAGTTGTGCGAGAACACCCGCTGGCACTTCGCCTAGCTCTTGATCCTAGATTATATTACTGTCATTGTGAGGAATCCTGCTGTCCGCCTGTTGGGAAATTCGAAAGTAGCTACCTCTGGAAGGAGCCAGGGTTTTCATCTTTCATACTCATCTGTGACTAAAACTACGTTAGTGCTACGTTTCTTATGCAGAAGATTCCCTTTCTCTATCCAAACAGCAATGCCTTCAAGTTTCGGGAAAGAGAAAAACCGTGCGTTGAAGAGAAATCGGCCTAAATGAACTCAGAAAATGCTTACAGTGTCGAACATGATTACACTAATGGTGCGATGAGGAAACGGAACTTCGTTTTTCCCAGAAAGTAAATAGTAAAGGAACGGAAGAGTTCCTTCACACTCATGTTGTTCATCGCACTTCCAGGTTTGCCACTGTAAACACAAGTACAAAAGCAGCAATATACAGGTGACTAAGTTCGATAGGACTCTATGCGGTGCCACATGCATTTGACCTAAAATTAAAGACTTCTACGTTCTCCGAACTATATGACAGCTGTACGAAGAGGAAACTGCCCAAAAAATTACACATAGCTATAAATTGAGCAGATTTGTTACAAAATAAAATGTGTTTTTCTGAAGGTTAAGATTGTATCCGAGTATTGCAACGGTCCTCCTAGCTGTGAATGTATCTTTACGTGGGTTATTGATTCCGTTATCTAATGATCAAGCCAAGGGAAACAAGATTATATATATATATATATGTATATATATATATATATATANGTGAGTAAGACTTCCTTCCAGACCTGTACAGGTGCTTGATCAGCACCTCGTTCCCAGGCTCTCGACCTCTAGAGCCCCTATTCAGTAGGCGGTGGAAAGTAGACAGCT
>UZAF01016480.1:22293-36804 GCA_900617895.1 Haemonchus placei
CCAACACTATTCGACTGCGAAGCTGCAATATCCACAGGTAGAGCAAGGTGTTCGTTGCGGTAGCAGATTTTGCTAAAATTAATGTTGTTAACAATTGCACTTATTTGCACCTTATGTGCGTTTTTCTTATCTATTGTGTTCGGCATTATCGCTCGTACACTTTAGACAAGGAAAGAGATTCTAGAAGTATCATCATCTGTATTTTCAGTCAATTTTGAGTTCATGCTCCTTGGAATATCTGGAACATGATCAGATTGCAGATTAATAGTGGTAAATATTTACAATAACCCACGCTCCAAATGCAGAAATTTCGCATGATTAGATCCAGTACGAAAGGAGTTACGACTGAGAAGTACGGCTGAGGAACCATTTCACCGAAGACTTTTGAACGCTACTGTATATATGCAATCATAAAGGATTATAACTTCAAACTCCCTGTTACCGATCAAGCTCTAGCTTCTTCTGGTGTAGTGACAGTGCACCAAGAAGTGTCTAATGGTAAGACTATTAAGCAGTGAATTAAACTGAACGAATCAGCCGTTTTTCCTCGTAGGAAGGCTACCAAGTGAATTCAGATCCGTCTCTATCTCCAAACTGAAGCGAAGTGCATGGCGTGATCATGCAGATATCAAAAAATGACAATTAAGTGTTGTTATATTTTTGCGATAAAAACAAAATCTTTCCGAATATGTGGAAATAAGCCTATATGTAGAAATGTTGGTGTAGAAGTGCCAATGAGTGTGGAGGGTTGAATGCTTCATCGCCATGCCCATTGTTACACTCGGAATGAACTTCTCCCAATGTCAATCAAACCATATAAATTCTTATAAAGTCTTGGGGCGCAAATAAATTCTGACAAAGGGATGCGCACACCCATTCGACTTCCATTCAGAATGGTAGTGGCGTATTGAACGCGTTTGTGGCCTATATAATGACATGCCGACCAATCGATGTACAATTCAGTGCTTTTACCTCCCAGACGGGTCTGGTACCAGTTAATAGACCCCGGAGGGATGGAAGCCTTGATTTGGGCGGATATCGACACGGGTTTTGAGCCCGTGACCGTGGGTGCGTTAGGTGGGTCACTTGCCACTACACCACCTTCGCCCTATCAAACCATATCTTCTTCTGAATTGGTCTACATAGAGGCGAACGTGATAGGAGTTATCTAAGCATCTAGTCAGACCCTAAATACCTGTTTTCATTTTTGTGAAGCCTACGAATATATTCAATGGGGTATAAGTTTCCGGATTCATAAAGCGCATGCATATGTCAAGAAATGCCATAAAGGAGGATCATAGCATATTTCAGAGTGAAATCGAGGTTCCTTGGAGATATGCCAGAGGTTGTGGGCGTGAAATTGTAGAAGGTAGTGGAAAGGGAGGAATGCCATGGCCACTCCCATTGTCATNCCAGGAATGGACTTGAAGCTCATTCACGCATTTCTCAGTGGCCACATAAATGATTAGAGGCGCTAGAGCTTCATTCGCATTTGTGAGAAAACAATAAATCAAACAGCAGAGAGAACTTCAAGAAGCCCTCATTGGGTCCCACTTCTTCATAAAACTACCCAGACGTCGTCTGAAGGATTCCATTCTTTGATTGGATTGTACGTATTTTGAATACGTCCTGAAGTTTTAAGTGAAGTCACCTGCGAATAATGAAGCCAAGCAGCTGGGTTGTAGTAATGCCGAGAGAGGTAGAACTGCTAGCAAACGCATCGCCCAGAACCCAATCTTGGATCAAACCTAGGTGAATTTGATGAAGCTGCATTTCCTCTGACTCGTTTTACTTACATAGAATTGGTTACTTACATGGAATTGGTTGAGGGGTTTAGGACAGTGACAGTTCCAAAGTTGTTCGCAAAAAATCGGGAGGGATTTCGAGAGGGCTGTTGCCAGCAATTGGGTAGGAGAACAGTTAAACTGAAGCAATTAATTCTATTCGATAGTCACTAATTACCCTTCTAATCTAGGTAACAATTCTCCTAGCTTCCGATCGAAAATTCCAGCTTTCGGATTTGAAAGATACAATTTTCTGAAAGAGTGGACTTTTGCTTTTCGCTTACTATTCGATAGATCGTACAAATCTACGCAATGAAACCTCCTGAAGCTTCCGTACTCGACTAGAACAGCTTGATGAAAAGGGTAATATGGGTTAGATACGGTTGTTCAAGTCGGCATGCAGCTGAAAATCATCCCTGCATAGGTTCAACTCTGTCTGCCTGGTAGGACCAGCTCTAGAGGTTAGAGTGCTGGAACTGAGATTCTGCATTACAGGTCAGAATCTCCGGTAACGCGTCGACGGATTCAGTTGTTGGGTGAGGAATGTTTACTGGTCTGAATACGTGGCTACAGCAGAAGTAAGATTGTAATCAACGATTAAGTATTAGGTTGCAACCAACGTTGTGAATTCAGCTTCACGTGTGTTTCACAAAGGAGAGGGGTTGTATTTTGGACAGGGAGGGACCTTCGATCAGAGAGCTCTTAGAGCTGTAGCTGGATGACTTGATCCTTACCTTCATAACTTTAATCTAGAACTTTGGTGCTACAATGATTCGCATAGATTATGCGTGACGATCTCTACTGAGCTTTCGGCTGGCAGCAAGAGGATTTGTGCAATTCGCTGATGAAGGTTAGTGTTAGGTGAGTAATACCCTTCTGGTTTGAAGAAGTGGCTCACTCAACCCTGACCTACATAGGCTTACCTGTGACTCTGACCTTAGGAAAATAAGTATCGACCAGGGTTGGCAGTTTATACCTTGCGCATACGATAACATCGATAAATTGGAATGCCACTGGCAAAGAAGTTTAGAAGGGTAGCATTGGCGGTTGTAGCAAATTTCGGCAAATGGACGATGGTTGGTGTCCGAAGCAAGTCGCCGTTGTCACTTTTAGGGCTCAGCGAGTTGTCGCTGTAAGCCCCTCGAAGCAATCCCATCCCAAGTGAAAAACTGATCTTTCCTCAAAGCTGCTGTGACAGATGCTTAAATGGCTCATGTCGTAACTCCGAAAAAATATTGCGGGGCTTTGCTAGATAATCTTCCCCATACAAAGAGCTTTCGCTTTTTTCAATTTCTGTCACTAAGCATGCGTAGTTATTACAAAACACATGAGGATGGGAGAGCTATGGACCTTAGTGAAGTCTGTGCTATTTTTCAGCTTTTGGCTATAATTACACCCAATCTACGTGAAAAGAGGCTTCTATCTGGTGCGGTAACCGTGGTATTCATTTCTACCAGGGTTAAGGTGCATTCCATGGATGGTACATTTGAAAGCCGAAATGAATCGTTTAATCACTTTCCTTTTCCCTGTATGCTCTGAACGCCTCTAGTACCAATTTAGCATTTGATCAATGGCTAGGTATGTTAAGTTGTAGATGGGAGGAAGTGGTGCAGATGGGGTAAGTGGGGCACTGTCACGCACGGGTGACCAAGGGATCGAGTTCGCGCTGAATTGAACATAGGCTGGCCACCACAAGCCATTGACTAGGGTTCGTAGGCAATGAAGAAGTCACATCGATATTGAATGATAGTCCAATGCGAGGGTACATCCTAAAAACGAGATTCATTAAGGACAAAAGACTGTTTCCTTTACATAAGACCCAGAGAGTGGTATAATAGCGTGCCCCGGTGCGAAAGTGGCTTGAATAAGCGCACGCGGAGAAACCTTCAAATGTTATGTTTTTTACATTCTTTTCATCATATCAGTAGCTCAACTCGCACAGGAGTTCTGCTCGGCCTCATCATTTTGTTATTTTTGTAACTATTACTCAGTTAGTTGTAATTGTTACTGTTGTTAGCTAACTGTTATGATTTAGCTGTTCGGAGGCACGTCGTCTATTCTGCTGGTTTGGTTCGTTCCATGCTCTCCTTTTGTCGTTATGTTTCCCTGGTTTCGTCAGTATTGCTTCAGTGACTCTGGCCGCTTTCCATAGAGCTCATGTCACATATTTGAGGATTTTAAGGTTTCTACGATGCTTAGTGGACGAACCCGTGCTCTACTCGTACGTTGTATGAAGTTATCGATGCCACAGAAACGTGTGAGGCTAACATATACGTCCTCTGGTTTCACCTCTCCGGGGGAAACTGTTACTAAGCAGATCAAGTTTATATGTGGAGATGAGACGTTTACTGGAACCGGCAAAGTAAGCTTTCTTCATTTATCACTTCAGTAACTTTCTGTTTCCTTATTTTTCCTTATTACTATGGAATCCTCGATCACGAAATATTCGTAGAACCCATTTGAGGGTAAAGTTGTGCACGTTAAGGAATATAAGGGGCGAGCATAACATTTTAACATTTATGATTGGAGTGAACCCCAATGGAGGACTACAAAGTCAGAACATGGGTTTATTGGGGCAAAGAGTACTGAATTAACAGCTTCAGATATCCGCGATTTTGGACGGCTAGGCAGAAGCACTGGAACAGAGTACATCCAGAGGTTCGGTCGGATCCCTGTCCTCTGTCTTCTCGCGGTTACCCTAAGCACAGCGTCTCGACATCTCCGCCTGCTAACTAGCGAATTTCATCAATAGCAGCGCATGCGAATCACTGCGCATGCCAAACTCGCGATCAGCCACTGCAGTCCTTTCTCAAATAGACATTTTTTCTCTTCCTCAATGCGCTGCAAGTGCACTGTAAGGCAAGGTAACTCGGATTATCTATGGAAGGTGTTTCCCTATACCTCAAGTTTAGTGCAGGAGAAAAACACCCTCCGTTCAATGAAGCTTTAAGGAATTTGTTGCTAATTATTTTTAACTCCAATTATAGATAGAAGAAGACATACTAGATGTCGTACTCAACAACGATATACCTTTGGATGGTTTTGGTGCTTGCGAAGGTTGGTCTTGAACAAAATTCTTCTTATATCTGTTTCTAAATTACTATTAATCCTAATTCATCGGGTGTGGTGCGCTTAGCACGGAGACTTGCTTGTCTTCGTTGCCTTTTACTTGATTCCCACCATCCTTTGTTCTAGAGCTATCTTTAAAACTCAAAGTTTAAGTTCACATGGTTATTAGTATGCAGTACTATAAAGGTGTTCCTTCCAGGAATGCTTGCATGTTCTACGTGCCATGTCATCCTTGAAAAAGATCATTTCGATCGAGTTGATCGAATTAACCCACCAAGTCAAGAAGAATTGGATCTTCTCGATCTCGCACCTGGTTTAAGCGAGTATTCGCGACTTGGTTGCCAGGTAGTTTATATCACAAGTCGTAATTCTTTAAATTTGTCGTGCAGGGTCGTTACCCTGTAAGAAATTTTTTGAAACTGTTCGGCCATTTTTACGTCCGAAGTGTGCTGCTTCCCTACCTCAGTTGCCCTTTTTTAAAGAATGAAGCGCTTGATCACTTTTTTCTGTTTTCCATTGCAACAGAAATGGTATCTAGATAAAGGGATAGAACGAACATGTTGTATGAGTCTTCTTACTGTTTATTTTCCCCACTACTTTCAGATCCAACTTGCCCGAGATGATCCTGACACAATCGTTTGTGTCGTTCCTGTACATGAAGATTTACGCTTGAAATAGTTGCAGGGGCATATATAATAACCCAACGACAAAGTCATTCGTCAAAGCATAACCGTGTTGTAGTTTCCGTTCTTTGTTTAGATCTTCTTTAGATTATTTGAAATTTTCAAACTGTATTCATCGGATTAGCCTGCCGATGTTGGACATTCTTCCCTTTGTACTTATCAAGATTGATCGACCTGCTTTCGATGAGTCTACGAGTTTAATGTTCTGCATTGACTGCAGTCTGGCATCATTTGCTTAGGAAGTGGTTCTGTCCTATGATTGCAAGAGATCTATTAGAATATCCGATTGAAACAATAAGATAGTTCATTATTTTGTTGATAAAATGATTTCGAGAGTAATCTTAACTCTGGGATTTCTTCTATTATCTCAGAAGCGTGACATTTGTGTGCTGTAGGTTCTTCATGGAGCTCGCAACCTAACATCGTGAGTTTTGTAACTGGAACAAGCTCGCTAAGATTGAAGCTTCTTAATTTTTCCCTATATTTCTTCAAAGGGAAATGGTGATGGTAATAGACTACGAAATGGTACCAGAACTTTCAAATGATCACTCGAATTTGCTTTAGTTCATAAAATTATTATTACTTAAATTAAAAGTTAGAAGGGTTTGAACTCTGCTTTGAAAACTCCAAGTTTTTGACAGAATTTAAAATCGCTTTTATAGTTGAGTTTCAGCTGTTCAGTGAATCACACTGCTGTTGATATGGACGATTCACAACGGTTACTTACTCGTACTTTGTCTCGTTCGTACTTTGTGTTCTGCAGAATGTGTGCAAGAACGACTCTCTTGCTTTCACGTTAATACTCATTGCTGACAGCGTAATTACTCATCCATGACTCACAAAGGATAATGATGGATTGGGACTACTGGAGAAGGTTAGTATTGTCCAAAGACATTATAATCACTGAAGAGAATGGTACATTCGCAGGCATATTGGCAAAGATTTCACGAGATCCCACATATCAATACGCTTTTCTTTGCAAACAAACGCAGCTCAAATCATAAACCGATGTTCGAATCTATGAAACACCGGGAAGAACTATGATGATCACAAAGGAGGAAAGTTGTTCGGTGTTCGGTATTCCAATATGATGTAAAGTGGTTTTACAACAAATGCCTTTTTTCACAATAGCTTCAAGGCTACAATCAAAACTGATCTAGTAAGGAACTGCTGTGACGCGATGAACCTTTTTCTTCGCTCAAGCTTTTTTTGTTCTTAGAGCTTTCTAAAATTTGGTTGGACTTTTCAATAGGCACTATTATCCTGTATCTTTGTTAAAGGTTCAGAAGTTCAGATAAAGACGGCTTATGAAATGGGGATATCCCCCTAGGATAAATCAAAAGCCACACTGTACTCTATTCGTGGCGCTGTCAGGTTGGAATGCGGCCTAGATAGGGTGGACGAGTTAGAACGGCATTGTAGAGGTTCCACCATTCGCAAGGAAACCAATGTACCCATGATCCATAGCGACAGTAAAAGGCAATTCTGAACAGTTTTGATCAGATANAGCTCGTCCACTTACCACTTCTATGTCATTTCCGTCATCCAATCTCGTACAACCTCTATTTTCACTGCTTTTGAGGAACCTTATGTTTCGCAAAACCGGGAATTATCTTGCTTCCTTTACCACCGATGCACTATCCCCAACCAATAACTCGCTTCTCGACTTAAATGGGGTACCTTAAAATTAGCGTGTACTGGCCTTAAAGTGCAATTTATGGTCGAACTCATTACACCAGCTGTTTGAGAGTGTTTTGTGAGTACAGCGATCAATGCGATGTAGTCCTTTGACGCGGTTGACGTGGGTGCAGTGGTTGGTTATATCTTGAGTCGAACTCATTTTAATGACGCCCTTCACGCTTGAGCGGTATTCTTATATTCCCTTTCATTTTTGCGCTCTAATCTGGCTCAGCCAACTTTTCGATTACATATTGGTATGTTTGTTCTACTGTACGCTGTTTTCATTGCTGTTGTCTAGTAGATAATGCGGAGACCTATTGAGACCAGTTTCTCAAGCGCTACCTCCCCTATTCACTTCCTTGTCATTTTTCCCCAGTGCTTTAATGACACTCTAGCCATGAGCTTGTTCAGGTGTCTGAAATGTCAATTACAAAGACTTTGTCTCCATTAATGAGCTGCTATAATATTTTCAATTGTTCGAACTTCAAACGGTTATTAAATGTTGCCCCCAGCCTTGCCTCTGTGCGCTCTGCTTCTACTAAACGGATTGAATTTGTTTTTGGAAACAAAAAGTTTGTTGGAACGGCACAGGTGAGAACTAAGACATTTTTTCTTTTTCTTCTCGTTGTTATTCGTTAATCGTGTGAAATGAATTGAAGTCGGCTAGGGCACTGTTACACAGCCTGCCCCAATTCCAAGGTGATCACGATCCAGTGCATTTTCAATCTTTTGTTCGATTNCAGATTGCATAGACCCGACTACTCCGAGACTGCAGAAGTATGAATATTCAACGTCACAGTACTGTTCTCATTGATTCGAACTCTTTTATAGGTCGGCGACTCTGTGCTGAACGTTGTTCTAAACAACAATATACCGCTGGACGGTTACGGTGCTTGTCAAGGTCGGTTTCGTGCAGTTGAAGCATACCATTTCTCTCAGTTCTTTACACTATACCGATTTGCTGCCTAATGCGCTTTTCTTGCCGCGAAATATCTACATATCTTCTTGTCATCTCTCTCTTTTAACCTTTCAACTTCCTTTTAATCTCGTGTGCTATGTACGAAACTGATCTCCATGAACTTGACGAAGATTTGCTTCATCGTAATCTATGATGGTAAGATGGCCTTATACCATTTAATTAGGCTGTTTTTATGTTTCGGAAGAATTGATCTCTTGGGAAATGGGGTCTGCGTAACTACCATTTTCAATTATCAAACGCAATTTTGGGTTCAAAAATGTTCATCTGTACGCTATTGGTTCCAGGCAACCTTGGATGTGGAACGTGTCATGTCGTACTTTCACCAGAGCACTACGAACGTGTAGATCGAATCAATCCGGTGCAAGAATTAGAGCAAGACCTTCTCGATGGCGTTCCCGAATTGACAGACCATTCTCGACTAGGATGCCAAGTTAGAGTTGTCACAATCTTTGTTGTCCATGGCTGTCATCCATTTTCATCCATTCAATTATCTAGGTTGATGTCGCATAGCTTGTCGCCGTGTTGTAAAAATTTCTTGCTTTTTCAAATCATTTTCAGGTGCAAATAGAAGCAGATGATCCAGATACGATAGTAGTCAAGGTACCTGTCAAAAAGAGAAACGCAGGAACACTAAAATAGTATGAAATGTTGCTGAAGGTGTCTTGTCATCGATTTGCTCATTATGACAGTAAAGTTTGGGTGAATTTACTGCCTATGATCATGGATTGGTAATCAGACATGCGTTTGACAGCATTAGCCGATTCTGAATGGGTACCCTTCGAGTCTCTTGCATTTTTCATTATAATACGCTCTACACTGGGTGCCTTCTCCATGCTATGAAACAGTTTCGTGATACTGACACTGATACTTCATACTATGAAATGGTCGCCCGTAATTTTAGCCACGAAAAGAGTGTTACTCGTTTCTGCATTAGCTTTTCACACATTTATAAGTACAATCCGCATGTTGCTTTATGTTTTCGTAACCTTTGTTACTTTTTGAAGGGTGCTTGGAACTTGGGTTCCTTCTTGCCTAGAAGAAAAGCTACGAAATTATTGTAAAATAATCGCTAACCTCGTTCTCCTGCTTGTCGTGTGCTGTTTGTCGTACAATATGAAAAGCTTTGAGTTGCTAGAGGGGGAGGGTGATTTCAAATTTTTGACTCTCAACGTTCAGTCCGGATTCACCGCTCCTCAGGATTTCACAAGGAATAAAAGAGGCTAGACAGAGATTGCAGAGGCTAGATGTTGACCCGTCTTTTTCCACGCGAGAGTTTAAAAATTTAGCGATTATGTTCTTTGGGGGGTCGCATCTGCTTGAATCTTCAAAATCGACTCGGCCAACATCCGAGAAAATAATTCATCAACGTTCAGATCGTAGTTCTGAATAATAAGCGGTTATCTCACATTTTATGTGAAAGTTTGGAATGCAAGTACATTGCGGCAAACAGTAAACATAGCCCTCATCATTATTGTTCTATTGCGATTTCCGATGAATATGTCGAAGACTTTAAGATGCTTTCTGATACCCATGTGCTTGTCATGGTTTTGTATTTGATGGTTGTTGCTGAGGTCACATTTCATTGGTCGGTGACCTTTATAAATGCGACTAAAATGGGGCACTAAAACTCTGAGCTTTCATTAGGAGTTTTCTGTGATCGTCCAACTGTAGAACTGGTCTATGATAAGGGCATTGTTTCACACTGTCGTTGTAAAAGTGCGAAACGAAACGTCCTATCGATCAACAGCAGTTTTTGCCTACGTCGCCCTTGTGATGTTGGTTAACTGGGCCTGAGTCGGCATCACTTCAGAGGCCCTCGTTGGGCTTTGACACTTTGCTTATGGTTCCATGCGTTCTTGTGGGCAGAAACACATTCGTTCATATGATGGTATCTTTGTTTCTGATATCGTCTTTTGTTTATATTTGTTGTTAAGCTAGAAGAGGCTTATCATAGAGACCCTCCACACGTTGAACCCTTTGTTTATTTCATTTTTTTCCGCTTCTTTGTTTATTTCATGCTTTTCTCTATCATTTGTGCTAGTTCTTTCGCCTCGTCGCTATAAGAAAGTTCTTTTTGTTTTCAACATGGCAGTCCTGTAATGGATCTAGTTACAGATTTCTGAAATGCTAACTCAGCGGATCCTGTACTCATTACCGAGTCGCTTGCTTTATTCAAAATGTTTGAAGCCGAAGTCACTGTTGAATGCTGTCTTTTATTCGGTCTTTTTACGGAATGTTTCTACTAAACGGGTTGAATTCATTTGTGAAGGAGATAAATTTGTCGGAAAGGCAAGGGTGAGCTCTAATACTCTATTTCCAATTCACCTACTGATGATTCGTAGTATTGTGTGGTCGTGCGTTGAAATCTCAGAATTCACTTTTACTCAGCCCAATAACTACCGGTGCCATCACAGTTAAGGAACCGCATTTACGAATTTGTGCCTTTTTACTTTTCCCTTACCAAATTTTTATTTGAGTTAGTAGAGCTCTTGGCACATTCTGCAAAAACCAGTCCTATTATATACTGCGCGCTAAGTGTGTCCATTGGTTTGTGGTGTGTTTATGTGTATGTGTGTGTGTGTTTTTGACTGGACGGATCTGGGATCTAGAGAGTTCAAATTTGGTAGGAGAACAGACGGCAGGATGAGAACACTAGTGCCTGCTTTCAGAGTTCAACAATTCAACCGACGTCCGTCTGTCCGTCCGCCCGGCGCGTTGCGTGCATGCGACCGCGGCCGTAACCATTAGTTGACAACATTGGATCACTGGATCACCTGCCAACGAGTGGCTAGAGCTGCCGTCGCACGCACGCAACGCGCCGGACGGACGTCGGTTGAATCGTTGAACTCTGAAAGCAGCCAATGGCTGCTTTCTTAGTCCGCCGGCCGGCCCGCGAGCGCACGAGCGAGGGCGCCAGCCGGGGGCGGCGTTTGTCCCTTGTTTACAATTGAATCTCGGTCGATACCGTCGGCCGAGTAGTCCCCCCCGCTGGCGCGCTCGCGGGCCGCTCAGCGGACTATGAAAGCAGCCAATGACGAGTGAAAGGGCTAGACTTTACCCACAGAGGCGAAACGTGCACTAAAATTGTAAATTCAGACTAGGTTGATCAATTTTGATAGGAGCACGGGTGGCAGCATAAGAACACTTATGATTGGTGACAGGACTATACTCCGCCATCAGGGAGCGGGCGTCGTCGAAGGTAGTTAATCTGGACTTGAAGCGATCAATTTTGTAAGGTTCAGACAATAGGATTTAGGAGGCGAATCGTGCGTTAAGTGAGCTTACAATTAGTCTGAGTGAATTAGCGTAATCAAGTTGAAGAAGGTAGGGGAGAGAACCAAGTTACATAAACACGCATGAGTTGATCGGGAGTACGCTCAGAAGCGAGTCGCTCACGAGGTGTGTTAGGTATGAGTATGCGTGTTTGCCCGGAAATTTATACCCGTTCTTCTGTACCATAGCATCCGAACTCCGACTAGTTCGAAATTGGAGCCATCGGAAATTATGTGAAGGATGCTAATTATTTTCAATTTCAGGTTGGCGATTCTATGTTAGATGTTGTTCTCAATGACGATTTGCCTTTGATCGGTTATGGTGCTTGTCAAGGTCAGTCCTTTTTAGTGAAAGCCTGTAGTAAGTGACCTGAGAATTTGATGCTGCCGGTAAAGTTTTCAATTTTTTATTTTTTCTTCAATAGTTATTTGTTAATTATTTGTCAAATGCGAAAACCTTCACAGTAGGTATTTCTTCTATATAAAGGATTGACATCGGTGGTGTTTTAATGGAGAACGTGGCCGTCAAGGTACACGCCGTTTAGTAATTTTTTGGATGTTCGGCTCGGACTTTTTGCCCTCCATTTTTGATTTATCTTATGTAGCTCTCCGATCTGAAAAGGCGTACTTCCCGTCTTGTTCCAGGGAGAGTCCGGCTGAGCTTAGTGATCTTCGTTTGTTTAGCAAGAAATAAGAATAATTTGTGCATTACTAACTTCTTTTGATGTCAAATGACTTCAACTTCAACTGATGCTAAATTTTTCTTTTCCTGCTATCTGCTGAAAAGTAAGGCCGAAGAGCAATCGAAGGTATATTTGTCGTCGAATGTCACAGTTCTCATAAATTCGTTCCTTCGGTTTTTATCAGGAATAGCAAGCGCTTTGACATAGCTATTAGTCAAGGTTAAGGTTAATGCTAGAATCTAGCTAGTTGCAGCTCACTAACCTTTTAATGAAATTGAGTAGGATATTTGCGATTTAACAATGCTAGTTGGAAAACATGGCGGAAAGAGTACAATGTGGTTTGGAATGTGCTTCAAGATATATAATTCCATTCAGTATACGTCCTGGATGCTGAAAAATGCAAGGTCCAAATATTTTATATGCCTTTCCATTTGATATAATGTTCCTCTTCTGATATTTTGTTTTCCCTCTTTTTGATCCTAGTAAAATACGTTCGCAATGCAGCTTAATTGTCCCTAACCATAAAGCATTCATTAAGTTTGAAAATTTGGAAGTGGTTGACCGTGCATGGGTCATTTGAAATAGTAACCAACTTATGTGTTGCACTCAAATACAGGTCTTTGAGGATACCAACTTCTACTGTAAGCAGCACAGCGTTTAGATGATTGTCTGAAAAGCGGTCAATTGCAGTTTTCCCATGTTGCATAGTGGTACGAATGATCTAATTTAAGATTTTCAGCGTTTCTAAGTGATAGAGACTCTCAACGTTTGTATTTATATACTCAACGCAATTTCATGCTAAGACAGTTAGTTATCTAATAGCTTTTTTAGGCACGCTTGGCTGTGGTACTTGTCATGTAATACTCTCACCAGAACATTTCGAACGTGCTGGTCGGACCAGCCCACCGGACGAGGAGGAGCTGGATCTTCTCGATAAGGTGCTAGAGCAGACTGACCATTCACGATTAGGTTGTCAGGTCAGCAGAAACTTCCATTCCTTTTATCATTTATGACATCTATGGCACTCGATTTGATTATGGCCAAAAAATATCAGTTAGACTACTAGATAAGAGCAGCACTCTGATGCCATAATTAATTTTTGATTTAGTTCATCATTTTATGTGCATTTTATCGAACCGCAGAACTTATGATTCTCGACACCAGATTTGCTGTCCTATGCTTCCAATACTCAAGACCGATTTAGGTGAAGGTTACTGCGGAAGATCCAGATACAATAGTTGTCAAGCTGCCAGTGCAAAGGAGGGATGCGCGAACAATGGAGTAGAAGAAAAGTCACTGCTAGTGTCTTGATATCGATCCAATCACCAAACCAGAGATTTGGTAAATCTATATTCACCAAATATGTCAGGTCAATAAATACATAGATCTGAGTTTAACATGGATTGCTCACCAAAATACGGAAGTATAATAGCCTTTTTTCTGGTCTTGTTACGTCTTTTTCTGTTTATTAGCTAGATTTGTTTCAATTATGTCGTACATTGAAGTGCAGGTGTCGTACTTCGCAGGAAAGAATTGTTTTTGCTTTTATTATTCCATCCAACTTGCAGTTGTAAATTTTTTATGAAGCTCCCTTTATTCAATCGGAATAGCATTGGTGATAATCACTTATCGAGTTGGCTTTATTTTTACTGGTGTTACTGGTGTATGACCATTCATATGACTAAACTCGAGTATCTTTTGTGCTCCTCTAGCTCTGAACTACCATTTCAGTAATCTTCACAGCACGTTTAGCAAGAGCGTATCACAGGGATCAGTTTATTATCACTTACTGCATTCTGCCCCTTTTTGACGTTGCTTTTTTCTTCTTTTGGTGTCTTTTATCTTTCGGAGCATGTCAATAATCGATCGCTCAGGAGGGCTGTTAACACTAGTTCGTCACTTAGGGCTTTTTCACATTGGACAACTCTTCCGCACTGATCAGCTTTTGGCTAGGTGCTGGCTACATTTGTTCATTTGTCCACCCTGTGAAAGGAATTCACTGAGAGTGCAACTCATATCTTGAGCCCTGTGTTCTCCTACAAAAAAGTCTTCGTTTTAGTTCATCATTGATTATATCACAGGATCAGGTGACGGCCTAATGCGTCATCAGGCATCTTTCACCGTCAAAAAAAAAANTATGTCAGGTCAATAAATACATAGATCTGAGTTTAACACGGATTGCTCACCAAAATGCGGAAGTATAATAGCCTTTTTTCTGGTTTTTTTACGTCTTTTTCTGTTTATTAACTAGATTTGTTTCAATTATGTCGTACATTGAAGTGCAGGTGTCGCACTTCGCAGGAAAGAATTGTTTTTGCTTTTATTATTCCATCCAACTTGCAGTTGTAAATTTTTTATGAA
>UZAF01016480.1:41326-51809 GCA_900617895.1 Haemonchus placei
TTTTTTTTTTGACCGTTTACATTTCTTTTTTTTTTCGCTGCTTTTCGCGTTTTATGCTTCACCATTGTCCTAATGTAGGCCTTACCTATCACTATTTGTGGAATACCGGATACCCCTGAATTATCGTGAACGGTGCCTTTAATTAAAGGCACAGTTTACGGTAATTTTGAAGTACCCTCTTTAGGTAGTAGAGTGGAAGAATTCATGTAGAGGAGAACATCGGTGGCGAACAAAGCGAGAGCATCCGCCTACTTCAAGGCTTTTTGCGTAGGGGAGGTGGAGGTTGTACGAGATCACCGTGACGGTAATGGCATGTAAGAGGTGTTTGGACGAGATTTAACTTGCTCCCATTGCTCAAAGAGATGACTACATCGAGCCGAAGTTGACCATAACTATCTCTACCTGTCGCCATGGATTATGACAAGTTGTTTGAACTCCTTACATGGGAGCCTCTTGACATAGTGCAGCCTCTACAAAGCCAATTAAGCTCGTCCGCGATGGGTGTGGCATTCACACGATACAAGCTCTGGCCCCTTATTGTGCCCTATCTTTTCGACTTCATACGGCAGGTATGGTATAAGTGGGAGCCTGGATTAGACACTATGAGGAAATCTCAGCAAGCATTTTTATCGTAAACTGTGCCTTTAAGCCACTTTTGAATCTAGACCGGTCTCGGGTGTAGATTCCAAAGTCTACCTTCTGCTTCTGAAGAATGGGATTTCTCTATGTACGTGAGAGTTTGGCGTTCCAAAAAATACATGTCATTTTTTCAGTTTTGTTTGTAATGATGTGGGCTCTATCCGTCTGGGTGCAATGTTTGTATGAGCCTGTCAAAGTAGTTTACAGAGAAAATGAGAGAAAGCAAGTAGGCAAGCATGGAAATGACTGTTCAAGCCAGTTGGGAGATGGACTCATATATGAGCCTCGGTCATACTAATGGAAATCATTGAGAGTTAGTCTTTGAAGGAGCACTTTACGATAATTCTTGAGTATCCAGTTTTCGACGGATAATGAAAGTGATCGTCCAGATTAAAACAAAAAAAAAGAGGTGAAAGGAGTGCGAGAATCGACGTGTAAAACACATTGGTTCAAAAAAGTAGTAAAACGGAGGGTCGGACGCGTTTCTGACAGAAAAATAGCGATAAAGGGGTGGTTGGCTGCTTTCATAGTCCGCGATTTGGCCGCGAGTGAGCGAGCGACAGGAGACTACTCGTCGGTGGTATCGACCAGTATTCAGTTGTAAACAAGGGGCAAGCGTCGCCCCCGTCGCTCGCTCGCGTGCTCGCGAACTACTATGAAAACAGCCATTGTTCGAGCTGGAGGGACGGAATATAGGCTGTTTTCATAGATTACCGGCGCACTGACGTAAAATAAATTAGTTCGTATGTAAGAAATCTCGTCTGTTGCATTTTATTTCACGGTTCCGACATGTTCTGACCGTGAAATAAAGTGCAACAGACGTAGATTTTATACATACGAACTAATTCGTTTTACGCCAGTGCACTGGCTCGCCGGCCAGCCGGCCGCGGACTATGAAAGCAGCCATACATGCGTTCGCGGAAACTTGCGCCGCGAATTTTGTCGATCAGCTGACCTAATTCGAAGTAGAGTAGACGAGTAGAATCGGCTGACCTTACTAAACTACACTAATTCACGTTCGTGCCCAAATAATAGGCGTCAGGGTCGTTCCAATCGCCACGAACTTCGACGCGAATTTTTCCCGCGCATGCTCGGACGCACGTATGTACCCGAGCATGCAAGGTACATTTGTGCGTCTGGGGATGCGCGTAACTTGGAGTTCGAATTGACTTCGCGCGCGAGGTCATTCGATTACTACTTCGGTGCTGATGCGGTTATGTACGTCCTCGAAGGGAATCTTTTTCATCTCACCGCCTTACTGCCTAGTTTTCTAATTTCTCTATTTTCTACATGAAAGAAACTCGACACGCCTTNTGACTTCGCGCGCGAGGTCATTCGATTACTACTTCGGTGCTGATGCGGTTATGTACGTCCTCGAAGGGAATCTTTTTCGTCTCACCGCCTTACTGCCTAGTTTTCTAATTTCTCTATTTTCTACATGAAAGAAACTCGACACGCCTTATTCTTCTTCCACTGTGCTACTTCTACAAACAGATCTCATTCGTTTCTTGATGCCGCTTTCTACGTACCGCGCGCGAGAAAATAAGTCAAACTAAAGCATCGCATTGCATAACATTCGAGATGACCATCTGACGCGCCGCTCACTACTTGTGTGACAAACGGCGATAGAGTCGAACGGGAGACAGTACTTTCGTTCGATCCGAACTGCGCGCGGTTCTTGGCCATTTGAACGACTCTGACGCCTATAATTGGGGCATAAACTTGAAGCGGAGTAGATTAGTATGGTCAGATGATCATTCTGCTCTACTCTACTTCAAATTTGGGCCCCAATAGTAGGCGCTAGAATTGTCTTCACATCGCTATGGATTTCGCCGCGCATTTTGCAGCACGCATTTCGAATCGCACGGATGTAGACACACTGGATCGAGGCGTCACTAGAGAGACAAATTTTGGCTAGGAATGACCCGTAACCGTTACCCCGTGCACTACGGAAAGCTCGCGTGTTTTTGACACTGCCTTAACACTCTATACTGCGCGTGATCGTTTCTTTGGCATTGCTAATATGACCGCAAATCGGCCAAGAAAACAAACGATCAAGCTTTTGCTTAACTGTTAAACTTAGTTCATGTATTAAGTGGAAATTTTATGTTTCAGGCATCGGACTAGCTCGTGACTGCCTTTATTGACCTTGTAGCTGATCTCGTGGAACGGTCGAATGCTATGGAACCGAACGAAGAAGGCGAAGCGAATGGCAATCGTACGAAAAAGATCGTCTTCGGAGAATCGTTCTGTGCCTTTCTTCTTGCTTTACTCTGTCTATATGTGCAAAAAGAATCGAGAATGAAATGTTAACCACTTCTTCAAACGATTAGTCAATAACCATTTATTTACTGATCCATAGGTCCATATGTTTCAATGTGGCAGGTCAAGCCGCAGTTTACGCTAAACCTGACACACATGCATAAAAACACTTGTTCAGGAACACTCTCTTTCATTGTAGCTGAGTCACCGTAGAAACCATTGCATGATGGTTACGGAATGACTGAGCGGAAAGATACTTGGTGTAATTCCTGACGCCAGACTCGGCTTCCCTTATTATCCCGCCTTGGTGTCAACTCAGCCATTTTGCCGGCTTCCGTTTTCTTGCCAATTTTCAGCTTGTCCAGCAGTCTTTGGCAATTCCAGTTCTTTCAACAACTTTTAGCTTTTTTCAACTATTTTTAACTTTCATTCAGTTTCTTGCTTCTGGTTCAGACTCAGCATCCGCATTCATCCGGCATCATCATCCGTCCGACTGACTCTATAGACCACAGCTTTACGCGAAACCATTTACCTGTCAGAGCTCCAGGCTTTTCCTTCTGTCGGTTGCTGGTCCCGATTGCGGGTTCACGCGATCAGTTGTACGGCCTTCGCGGTTCGCTCAACCCATCTTCATTTCCCTTCTTGTAGCGCTACTACTGTATGTATTGTAGTTCGTACTGTTGCCCTTCCAAGAAAACCCATCTTCTTAGGAGAAAACAGATAAAGTGTGCAGTGGTATCGATGCGGAAGATATCCAGCGAGCTGATCATGAAATAGCAGACCTTTCGGAACACGCTAGCTACTCAAAAATGGCCAGTAGAGGTTACCGGGCAAGGAATTTGACAGATGAGTATTGTAGAGAATCGGGTAAAAACAGCCTGATGTTGCCTCGCCCTCTCCTTCAAAAAAAAACCAGGTACTGGTCAGCTAAACAGGGTACAGCCGATCCGATCAGGACATTAAAGACTGCCTGATTGTTAGACAAAAGGCTTCAGTGTTGCAGCCAATTTTGGCTTCTTCGCCAATTTTCGACATTATACCAGTTTTCAGCTGCTTAAAATTAGTCTGAATTTTCGAAGTTACGGCTTGATCATTTTTTCACACTGCTAGTTTGAATTGCTTTATTTTACACCAAGTTTCGATTTTCAGCTTTTCAACGACTTTCAGTTTCACGAACTTCGAGCTTTTTGTTACAACTTGATTGAATTTGACATCAATCAAAATTCAAACTTTTGTGCAGATTTTCAGCTTTTTCCACCAAATTTCGGCTTCTCTATCGGTTTTCAGCTCTTCCATCGACGTTCAGCTTTTCTCAGCTTTTTCCTAATTTCTACAATTTCTGTCAGTTCAAGGCTCCTTCATCGATTTCCAGTTTTTCCTCTCTTTAGGCGTTTCCGCCAAGCTTCAGCTTTCTTACACATCTTTAGGCCTTTCGAACAAGCCTCAATTTACGAATTTTCAATTTATTGCTCGGTTATCAGTTTTGTCAACAGCAGAGACCGCTTCTGGCGCTAAAAATGAGGCGAAGCTAGTAACGCTGAAAATAGAAAAATCGTGAACTGGAAAATTCCAGCAGAGAAAATGGGCCTCGACTGCGACATAGTCTCAACACGATCGTGGCAGAATATGGATTGTGGACTCGGCCGTCGATCCGAGCCCTTCAATTGCAATGGGTCAAGACCAGTACCGTATCCGTTACGGTTCTTACGAGTAGAACTCATTGAGTGAGAGAGGATAGGCAGTAAGAGATTGCCTCAGGGAAACAGGAGAGCGGGTGGGTGTCGAGCACTCCACCGGCACCCGCTGATTCTCTTCACCTCTCTCTCAATGAATATTACGGGGTACTTGAGCAGTGCGGTGTACGATGCTATGATTCCTATCAAGGTCGGTGGCCGTTGGGTCGGACGGCTCTCGAGGAAATCGGCTGGTTACAGCAACACGCAGCTGAAACCACTGAGGTGAAGCGGGAGCTGGATAGTCTTGCCTTCGCTTTTGCCTTTGGGATGATCCGAAGAGACTATCGACGCATATTTTTTCTCGTCAGCAAAGCTGAAATGTTCTGGCAGCGCAGTCATGTAGTCAAGTTTTTGAGAGCTGGATTGTTTGGGCCACAAATGGCAGTTCTGTTGGAAGTTTTTCTGAAAAGAGTATAGAAATTGCTGCTCAGTTCGGAACTGAGACCTGCCTTGTCAAACATGCGGCCGCACCAATGTCCGCTACGCCATCAACACTTAAAAGGGCCGGAGAACACTCCGACACAATCTAAAAATGGTCACTAGAGATTTCGGCTAGCGACGGTGATTTAGCCAAAATAAGCTCACCGGCAGTCTCGAAAACATGTTCCCCTCGATACATAAAGTTGTCGTCCGAGGAGAAATCGTTACGGTGAGCACAGCTTATTTCCCGTGGCACGAGGACTGAGGATTCGCCCGTTTGACAGGCTCGGGAGCCTATCTACGTCCGGTTTCAACCAGTCCTTCCCGCTGATGAGTTGTTTCGGTGCGGGTATAGAATGCAAATCTGTGATGAAGAGGCGCCAGACTGATAAAAGTAAAAAAAAATGTGGACAAAAACTGTCTAGTGTTAGTTTCGAACCCATGTTCTTGCACATTAGTAAAGGAGATCCGGTATGCCCACTGAACCACATTAGACACATCGACAGGCATATACGAGCACGTCACTTCACCGCCGTTCTGAATGCTCCTCATAAATCCGATCATAGAGGAAGCGTTCGATTGTAACAGCAGTTTCAACCAGCCATTTAGCAAAAAGTTCAAAATCTACCAATATAAGGTATAAGGTTCAGACAAATGGTGAGATGGATGATCGTACCGTTGAAACCTTGACAAATACTCCATATCTGTTGGCTACCCAAGAGAAGAGGCTCATCTATTTAAAAATGTTGACTGATCTAACTGATCGGTCCGCTATCGACTCACCACTAAACCTCATTTCACTGGTGATTTGTGGCTGATTTGTGCAACCCTCTAGACAGCAACCTCTCTCGCTACAAGATAGGGACGACGATAGTCAACGGTCCACCAACTTGTGTAGTTAGACTTTAGCAGCGGTCAGCCAGTTATTTTCAGCCCCCCACAAATAAAAAGAGGATACTCAAGAGGTCTATCCAGTGCACACAACCACAACTGAATCATACATAATACTGGTTATTATTTGTACAAGTTAAGAAGGGATTCATGTATATCCTGCCATTGTTGTTAAAAATTGAAATTGAATGGAGGCTCGGTGCCGCTCACTCTTTTCTGAAAAATGTAGTGAATAACTAGTAAGCGAAATCGGTAATATCGACAATAGACTTAATTCGAATGATAAAGGTGTCGATTGAGAGTAGGTAGAAGAGTAAAATTCTAAAATGAAATGATTTGTTCGGGTAGCGATGGGTTGTGCCACAGGCCGTTTGGACCGCCTGGACTTTCCATTCCTGTGGTTTCCTTGAACTCTATCGAGATGGTGCCTACCAAATTGTATGCGTATAACGTGAACAACTCCCTCTTATTTTCTTATTCAACCATATAAGGACCGAAGTGTCCACGATATCCGTGTTCAAATAGAGAAGTAGGCAAGTTCGATGTTGAGGTGAACTTCAAAAACCGATGAAGGTTCTATTACTGAAACTTGTACGGAGAGGAATCAGCATCAGAAAATTGTGCCAAGGCTCCCCAGCATGCATCGGTGTCCATGAAAGAAGGCAAACACGTCGCCATGAAATACGCTGTTGAGGCGTAGGGCTTTCTCCCACGTTTACTCAGGCTCTAACAAACTGGATGAATAGATTCATATCTCTTCTATTAACAATGAGAACGTCAAAAATAACAAAATAATTGCTACAGTGAATACGTAAGTATTAAGGTTTAACTCAGCTTAAAGCTGATATTTTGCAGGTGTTAAAGAAATGCATCATCTAATAAAGCATTACAGCACCGAATGAGTAGATCAGAACAGAATTGTCATGGAACAACAATCTGATAAAACACAATGTCACCCACACACAACTGTGCCGTCCACCCCGCCAATAAACGAGCTGGACGTGAGCGTGGAAGATTTTGAGCGACTGAATCGAAGATGAATAGAGGATAAGTTCTCAGAACTAGGTTAGATGGTAGACCCGAAATAATGATGATGAAAATGAAAGATGAAAACACATTGAACCTGTATATATGTACATATGGCAAAGTGATATTATAGTTATCAAGTAGCTACGTAGAAAAATCTCAATCCGATTTAACAAATCGCCAAATGTGAACCGATGAGAATCGAGCTCGTAAAGATTCGTCCATTTCGATCGTATAACCCGCAACGGCACCCTTTGACAGAAGTTCCCTGAAAATAACAACAACATAAAGCTGTAGCCTCTCAGTAGGCGGAGGCGCTGCCAATGTCACAAGACGCCCTACCACATGCATGATCCGGGTCGGGGAGCGGGTAAATGGAGACGAAAGCGGTGGTCTATCCCAAACGACAGTAGTAAACGCAAAAGACTTAAGACACATATTTTCATAGGCATTTATGCTCCACGGGACCCCGTATTTGACTGTGTCATTCATAAGAGGGGACAATAGCGCAGTTTGCATTAGCGTACCAAAAAATTCCTCCCACTCCCATCAACTGCTTTATGCTACGTCGAAAAAAAAAAACTCTCGCAACCCACTCTTCAGAGGATAAAATGTATGACGACTCACTCTAGAAAGACTAATGCAGAATAAAAAAAAATACAACCAATGTCAGGATAGGAATAGATTATGTTTCCGCTTTCAAAAAATTGGAATTAAACTGTTGCCCACTTAAGACATCTATTCTCACCGTTTCTCTCTTTCCGTCCACTGCTGCTTGCTTTCTCCCCGTTCCATCCTTCTACGCTCCGCCCTCCAAACGGCCGGTCCTTCTTTTCGTCGAAAATCTTCCACTAGCTCTTTGTTGACGGTTTTCTGCAAGCAGACGGTACTGTTTTGATACTTCTCACTTGGATCGCGCACAATAGAAACGCCACCGAAAACTAAGCATCTAGCCTCAGGTCGGGAACCTTCAGGCCAGAGGAGCTTTTATTTTCTAAATAGAAAAATGGCAGGAAGTTCGCCCCCAATACTGGTTTTAATTCTTTCAAAGCAGCATTAGTACCGGTACACATGTGAACACCTTCATACTTCTAACCGAAAATAAGCGCCAATGAATTTTGCGAATTACCTGATTTCGACGACTTACTTCATCAATTCCAACTAACGTTACTTCAAGAAGAATAGAATCCAGAAAAAATATAGGTAAATACCTTGAAAGTGNTTTCAGAATCTTTTCAAAGATAAAATCAATTTGTTACTTACCGCATCAGACGCAAAATGCACGAAGATTTTCGTTTTTCCGTTTCGGAATTCGGCAGTATTACGGAAGACAACGAGCGTGAAATGAGGAAACGAGGCTGACGTCAGGGAATCTGATATGGCATCCGGACGAACAAGATGTCGTTCCCAAGATGTGCCGAATACGCGCCAACCGGTCTGAAAAACCACTATCACGAAACTTGTACTAGAATTGAATGTTTCGAGAAATTGATATTTTGTGTGTTCAGTGAACGGTTTCAGGCTCACCTCGTGAGCTGGTTCAATGACTGATTTGATGAGAGCAGATTCATTGGCGGTAAGGGCAGGAAGAGATTGAACGTTGGTCTGGAATAATTCATATGCCTTCTAGATGCAGAAGTTCTGAATGTGTCTTCGATTGGTCAACCCACCCTTTGGCCATTTTGCGTGAGCACTAGTAGTTCATGAAATCCTGAATCTTCTACCGTGAAGGAGACATCTTCTAAGGGATACATTGCAGTGAACGTGGCATCGAGCAGGTCCGACGATGCCAGACTAGACACTTGGGAAAAGGTGCGTAGACGTGAAGGGAATGAGGCGATAGAGCGAGCACAAACATGCTGCCTGCAGTTTAGGTGAAGGTCAGCAGGTGGCAGAAGTGAAGGCGATAGACCAGCTAGTCGGAACCACGTTGCTAAATCTGCAATCAGCAAACTAGAGATTAACCAAAATCTGAAAAACTTTTCCCGAGCGGCCACACCGATATCAACAGTACATGAGTGGCCGCGCGACGTGTGAGCACATAAGCAGTTTTGCAACTCACTCGTAAATCATAAATGCATCTCGAAGCATTGAGGGTAGAAGGAAATTTTCGGTGCAAATTTAAGAAACAAATCAGAAATTAAATATGTACCTGTCGGGATCAATGGAGCCGTCTCTAATGCTCCTAGCGCGAATGGGTCCACAGATGGAGCAATGTCTTTAAACCGAACTCGCCCTATAAAGTCCGGACCAAATGACATATAGCGGCCGATCAAGGTGTCATACGGTCGTGCACTTGGCATTATTACCACAGATAACTGAGGAATCTCCACACCTGGAAACCAATACTGCTAGGAAGTCCGTTGATTAACACCTGTGAAATGTGTGAATAAAACACTACTCACCACCTCGAAAACCCAATGGAGTCCAGAATGCCGTCTTGGTGTCTGAAATCACTCTACCGAGTGGATCGCGATGGATCTCCTTTTCAATTCCGGATTCGCTCAGAATATACCTAAATAATTAGTTAGTTCTCTTGATTCCATTAAATTGAATCTGGCTCTGTTCGTATAACTATGCCGTTTGAACTTGCTCCGAAAAATTCCTCCTACTGCGGATAACTCCACTCTTCTACGAACTTGAGAAACTTAGGAATCGGAACACGAACTAATCGAATCCCACGTTCCACTTCCACCACTGACATTTTGGCAGTTTATCCATGATAAATTTAAATTGTGAACGCAGAATTTTGGTTGAAATAGTCATCAAAACCAACGAAAAAGAATTATTATTCGGCAGTAAAAGCTCGAAGGTCAGGCCTAGCACTCGTCTTTCCCACGAACCGAAGAGCTTTGTCTCCGTAACGGTTCTCAAGGTTTATAGTTTATTTGCTACCTTGCTACCAACCACTGTGACGTCTCTCAAAGGCACTCACCTTAGACTACCATCGTTATCAACAGCGATGGCATATCTGTATCCATCGCAGTTCATTGCAAACGGTATCCCTTCTTCCGTGTAGAGGATTGACGTCGGCGACGAATCCGAAGACGATTGGAAGTGTGACACACGACGAGGTAAGTGCGGCAAGGTGTAGAATAGAGAGTAGAGCGTCTAAAACACAAATTCTTGTAAAAAGCTTCTTTTGAACTCGTACCTAAGTTACAAGCCCACTTTCAGCAACATTGTAAAACGGAGAGAGACCTAGGGCTGCAAACGTTCAGCTGCGCAATGCGATGCCAATGGGATCTAAACTGATCCGAGTGTATTAGGGTAGATTACCCACTAGCATCACATCGCGCAGCTGTACGTTGACATCCCTAGGTCTCTCTCCGTTCTTTACCATATCCTATTTAGTAATATGAAACTTTCGTGAGTAATTAAGATATGAAATCAGTCAGCTACCTAAAACCAAACAAATCTTTGCTGAAGTACTTAAGGGCGATCACCTGTGGCGATCTTCGTGAAAGGACCTCATCGTCGTAACAAGTATGAGTGTATCGACATAACTA
>UZAF01016481.1:0-20549 GCA_900617895.1 Haemonchus placei
GAAGGTAGTCCTGTGATTAATAGCTTCAACAACATTCATCATTCAGGAGCAAAAAGAAATAGGCCTGTGGACTTCATTTTGCAAAAAGGAACGCATATTTTTCTTTTTCTCGTCTAACTGAAACACCATCTCCGACGTTCTCATTGCTTAAGCGCTCTTGATGACTAAGAAGAGGAAAGAACGTCCAATTTTATGAGTGATGAAGGTGGTGACCACATAAATAATGAAACATCGAATATCTTATGAAAAATGTTCACAAATAGTTCCATCTTCGCCTTGAATTTTTCCTCTGAAATTAGCTCTGGGATTGAAAACAATAAAGGAATCGCCTCCGCAATCCCCTTCGCACAGACCCGTTCCAGAACTTAGCTTCTGGCTTTGTAAGGAGTCGTTCGAAGGCTCACATATAAGTCACTTCTGTCTGGAGAAGCTGTAAAGTGCAAGTGATGTTTTTAAGCTCGTCTGGAAACAAAAGTTAACATATGGACTAAAGTTTCCATGCTTGGACAGAAAAAAACGCCTCGGGCAGCAAAATATGTGCACCCGAGGGGCATTTTCTCTGCCAGTCGAGACATTTCAACAGCAGTCGTCAAGGGGTACTTCTAAAGAGTAGTAAGTCTAAAGTGTTTATTCGTGGTTTTGCTACTATTTATTTTATTTATTTATTTATTGGACTATTGCTGAAGTAATATACAATCGTGAAAAGTGGAGACAACGCTTCTTCCCGATACACACCTACTTCGAATCAATTAGTGGGACTCTGGAGATTCTGAAGTTTCCCAGGGTAATCCAGTTCTCCCTCTGTTTTAGGGTTGGTGTATTGACGCTGGATTCACTCAGAAACTAGAAATTCTACCCTCTGTTCACACGGAAAGTAAAATGTCGGGAATAAGTAACAGGAAATGTGAAGATAATGAAAACCGCCTGGTATGGCTGGCTCAACTAGGTCGTAGAGTACCCCCAATACCCATCCCTCCTTCATTTTGAACTGGAAGCAAAAGGTGAGGGTTGCTACAAGGCATAATTAAGCGCCCACAGAGCTTTATCCGTTCCTATTCGTCCTGCTCGGGAGAATCGCTATCATGGAAAGGCTCATTTGAATCAATAGAAATGGTACAAAAACTACTCACAACAGTCCTGAGTATTGCTGCCACTTTACGGCCTCCCCTCCCGCTTCCCTGATTGAGCCCTACTTATGGTTCTGCTAGCCCGAAGCAGGGTACTAGCAAGATAGCTTTACAGTCTTCAGTGGAATACCCTCTATACCGCTTACTCTGAAATATTTAATTACCGCTATTTACAATACCTTTTCGTGGTCTATCTTGTGCTGAGGGCTTAGTACGGACTACTAATGAGAGGAACGTTTCAACTGCAATTTAAGCCACTTTGGCTTGTCTGCCTTGAATATTCTCGTGCGAACCTATCCATTTACGTGTGTTCCTTTCGTCATTTTCGCCTCATGCCATTTAGAGCAAAATGGAAAACATTACTAGTTAGCAACTCGTCCCTGTAGATGATTCTCAGTGTCATGGTTACGAGACGGACATCATTCATTACTCTACGATTCTGGACATTCTCATACACCTACTCCTCCAATCAGCTCTCGTGCAGACGTAGGCGTCTGGGAAGGCACTGGAAACTCGTCGCTTGCTCTTTGAGCTCTTGTTCTCATCCTCCTTTTCTCGTCCCATGGTATATATTCATATTCATGACTTACTTCACAGTCTCTCTAAGGATTGACTTAAATATTCTGGATCCACCACGAAATGTTCAAATAGCTGTCTGAAATATTACTTTTAATAAATAAGATCGATTTCTTCTAAAGTCTACAATTACGAGACTTGCAGGTCTGAAACATTACTAGTTAGCAACTCGTCCCTGTATATGATTCTCAGTGTCATGGTTACGAGACGAACATCATTCATTACTCTGCGATTCTGGACCTTCTCATACACCTACTCCTTTAATCAGCTCTCGTGCAGACGTAGTAGTAGACGTCTTTGAAGCCACTGGAAAGTCGTCGCTTGCTCTTTGAGCTCTTGTTCTCATCCTCCATTTCTCATTCCATGGCATATATTCATATTCATGACTTACTTCACAATCTCTCTAAGGATTGACCTAAAAATTGTCAGGAATCCACCACGAAATGTCTGAATAACTGCCTGAAATATTATTTTTAATGAATAAGATCGATTTCTTCTAAAGTCTACAATTACGAGACTTGCAGGTCTGGAAGCACTGCACCCTTCCAATCATTGGCTTTGCTATCCATTCAGAATCGTTCATGTGTTCAATTGTCCATTTCACTCGAAGATTACCCAACCTTCTCAAAGGCCATACCGTATAATTTGATTGCCATTTCACTCGAAGATTACCCAACCTTCTCAAAGGCCATACCGTATAATTTGATTGATCCATTCAGAATCGTTCATGTGTTCAACTGTCCATTTCACTCGAAGATTACCCAACCTTCTCAAAGGCCATACCGTATAATTTGATTGTTTTTCAGTACCAGCCTTGTATTTTTTTGTTTTTTTTTCTAGGACTTTGTAGTGGCTAGAATTTCGTGTCTCAGTTCTCTGGAAACGATAAGACAGCCCTACTTTTTCCGCCCGTCTGGACCCCTAGACGACGAAAGTGCAAAATCAGAGAACTGGAAACTTTCTCAGGACGTTTTTGCTCTGTTTTTGCAGCAAAGAAGGAAAAGTATGCTTCTAATGAGGTTTTTGCAAAGTTCATAACAATGAGAATAGGACTGGGCTGCAGAAAATTCACCTTGGTCGCTTATCCAAGTATGAAAGGGGAGAAAGGTGTTAAAGCTAGGAATTGGGTTTCTTCCACTTGCTAGGGCTCAAGTACTAGTTCAAGGCCAAACTGAGATGCTGTTCAAAGCTTTTACTTTATTTGGTCTAGATTCTCTTCCTATTCATTGAACCTGGCTGTTTTTATCCTTTTTTATCCAAAATCGTATGTGTCTTGTGACCCAGTAAACAAAAAACAACAATAAAGTTGACCGAAAAATCTTTGTTCTGCTGTGATGCCTGAACTAGCCGGTCTTTCCAAAGCTTACATAACAGAGAAAGGGCTTTGAGATTTTAATAGCACTGAAGCCGTGGACGAGTTGTTTTGCATCGTACGTAACGGTACTATAAATGCTTGCTATAATTACCCGTTAACGCCTAGTATTATTGGGGCTCACTTCCATAAACACCTGGTTACCCATTGAAAGAGGAAACGGAAGAAATGAAATCCGCAATTAACGGTACAAATGGGATGCTATTATGCCGACCGTAACTTTTGTTTACCGTTTTCTTTAATGAGCGCTTTTACTTCGAATCTGTTGACGTATTTGTCGTAATTTGACAACGCAATGTCAATTTTTGACGTTTGACATCTACTACAATTGTAAACACGACAAATTTTCAAAGAATACATTCAATATCATATGGTCTGTTAAGAATGTGCCCTATTAGGTCAAAATGAGGCTTACCAGTTAGAGGGCAGCCAGAATACGCCCACTATTGGATTTCTATTGATCACAGTATGAATTCATTTCCATTGTTTTCGAGCATCGCCCTTTTTGCCTCTGGATGGGTCTTTTTTGTGAGTAGTGTCTCTTTACAGGGTGAGCTTCTCGTTTTGAACTTTTCTACCATGTATCGCACATCGTTACCCATCAATTCATTCAGCAATTTTCCGATAATACCTAGCTTTTTTCTATGGCGTCAAAAGTGATGAATGAAGATGGTTTAGGGGTTAGAGGTAGACCATAGTCATCCCTTGGCACTTAGATGAACTTCGCTAAGCACTGCTGAGGATAGAGGATAACCTCCAACTTCTCTCTTGCTTTAACCTCGGCATAGCTGTTATTTGTGATATTTATAGTCTTGTGCCACACGAGGCTCTTGCTTTAACCTTTTCTTTAATTTTCTCCGCGTGAACGGTGGAACCTTGGCCTCTGAAGACGACGATTGCGTCGAAAGGTTAGGCCGTTTGACCAAATAAACCGTTCCACCTAAAAACCTCGTGTGGCACAAGATCATAAATATCACAAATATAAAAGATAACGTTCCGTTCATAGCGTTGATCGATCCCGTCTTGGGGTAATTACAACTATAATGAGATTCTTCTGCTCTGAGATGGGTCAACTTGAATGTTTGGATGGAAAAGGAAAACTGCCATTGTAATTTGGCTTACAATAACTGGTCAGATTTCAGTGATGAACAGATTCGTGAGGTAGTCCTAGCAGCTCCCTACTACTGTGAAGCTTTCATCGATAACGAAGGTTCTTCATAGGTCACTCGCCGAGTTAGATTTCTCTTACTCGGGACTCCACGTGTAGACAGGTCTCCACCTACAAAAGGCGGAAAGACAAAGAACCCTTATACTTGGGTGATTGTACCTCGTACTCCAACTGGGGGGATTGGGGAGAGGGAAGGGGGAAGTAGTCATAGCGCATCCTGGAAGCAACGTTTTCTGACGAGAAGGGAACCTTCTGAATCCCTTCATAGTCAAGAATATTCTGAATTCCTTGTCGTCACTGATTGCCATTCAGTTCACTGTGTTAATTATTGCTGACTTCTTGACTGGACGCGACTACTTTTTTTACAGAAAAAAGGCGAAAATAGGCCTCAAGTGACAGTTTTCTCCGTTCTTCATCTATTTTGTAGAAGATTATAGTCGTTCCCCGTGACTAGATTTCAACAGCTTATAGGGAGAAAGTGATGTTAATCTGATGGCCGTTTTGTGTGGCCACTAGAACAGACTGGCACAGCTATGACGTTGTTTTATTTGCATGGAATACTTTCATTTCATCATCCTTGCAGCATTCCAACCGCTTTATCTTTTTCATTCCCTTTATTTCATTCACTTCCACTTCATTTCATTTCCTTAGCGCCTTTCGGAATACCCGAACACGTTCCGTAGCCCGTCCGTAGGTCGTCTTTATGAAGCTTGAGAGTTTGGAAAGGAAAAAGAGAGTAGCGCTGTGTGTTTATACTCATCTAGTATTTTTTTGGGAGTAGTTAAAGTGGCTTTTGTTTAAGAGTAGGTTGTCTTTGCCAGTTGGGGTCCCATTCCATGGCCACTTCGATACCGTAGACCTGAAGGAAACTCACAAAAACAATTTCCGTCCTCGGACGTTTTCGAATTTCATTTCGTGTTTCCGCCTATAGATATGAGTTTTTTAGATACCTGAGGGAATTGCCATATCTACTGACTACCATTACAAGACGTTTTTTGTATATCTAGGTTTCGAATTTCCTGTCCTCAACCCCTTTTTGGCATAAACTTGGCCACCTGCTCACTTAGTTCATTAATCGAACTTTCTTCTTTTCTTTTTTTCTTTATTAATTTACTCCAAAAATTGAATGGATGGTCAGGAGGGTTGCGCCTGCACATTTGAATCATCTTGGAAATCTTCATGTTCATATCCCTCTAGGCAACTTCGGCACCGTGATGATGAAGGGTTTGTTTGTCCTGGGAAAGAAATCAATCCGGAATTTGATCCGAAACGCTACATTTCGCTTCTCTATCGCCATCAGAAGCTCGGTTTACAAACGAATCAATGTAGGCTCTCGAAGACTCTCGGAATCCCAGAAATGATATTCGTTCGACTTTCTTCGAAATTTTGCTTGCAGCATGTTCCCGGATGTAATTCCAATTAGTTTTTCTTTGGAGAACTTGCTACAAAGCGAATAGAAAACGAGAAGAAGCACACTTAAAGACATCTAGACTTGGATTGGATTACAGTTTTTCTCTTCCTAGAATCCAGCCTTGGCACTCATACAACTAGGCTCGGGCTTTTCGTGAGAAAGCTTAAACTTCTCTGGAACAAATCAAATCTTTGTTGGGGATACGCCCCCGACTTTCGACTTCCACCCAGACATCGTTCATCGTTGTATTTTGAACTAAATAAGTTTTTCTTGTTTCCCAGGCGTTTCGAAAACGTATATGGCCTTTACAATAACTTCAGCGGCCAGCCTATGGGTTAGTACGCGCTTTTATCCTCCCAGACGAGTCTGGTACCAGCCTGCCGCTCATGTTTACAATTTTTCGCAGACTCTCCTTCATCGGGAAGTTGAATGTCGGAATTTTCGCTCACGCCATATCACCGATGCCTGTGAGACTCGTGCTCACATCAGGTTTTTGTTGTACTCCTTAGTCCGTACTTTACCCGTAGTAGAGCTACATAACTACGGTGCTTATAAGAGATTAAAGAGCAAATTTATCGATTTAGCGGATTATTCACAGTAAGATCATGATTAAAGGTTCTGGTGAGCAGTCTCCTCCAAAAAACGCGCTATTCCATTGGGTCGTAAAGCTGAATAGTAACGGCATTTGAAAGTCCTTTTCTCCTATAAAGGAAGTTCAGGGGGGCTGACAGGTAATGTTTGAACTTTCGACTCTCTTCGAAGATCAGCAAATCAAAATTCACCGTCCTCAGTAGGAGGGGATGCCTATTTGTCGTGTATGGGCTGCAATTAATTAAATTACAACTTTCCACGAATGGATATATGATGAGCCATACCAATTTTCCTTTTTTGATTTTTAGTCTAATTTTTTTTTGAAATAACGANCAATCATATTTCATTGTGGCTCTTTCGGACCATGTAATTATTTTTCAATTATTTTAAGTTACACATAGCTTTGTCTTTTTCTTTCTGAACGGATTGCTCTTTGTTCAGCGATGCTTTCACCTCTTCGAGAACTCTTTCAGCAGTTGCTGTTTTGATTTGCCTGCGAAGGGAAGTTTTCCCAGAGAAGTAGGAATTATACGGCAGATCTCCCTGGACTGAGTGAATGGCACATCCAAAACTGTTTGAAACTTTTTTCCCATCCACTTGTGTCAGTTGCAAGCTAATATTTCTCTTTCCGCTCGTCCTGAATGATTTTTTTCTCATCGCGAATCAATTTTTCTTCGTAGCCCTTTTGCTTTTTGTGAATTAGACAGTTTCAGGCTTGAATCTGCCATTTCGTTTGCAAATCTGTTGCCCAATCTTACGACAACGTACGGTACAAATGATTTCCATGCCTCTTCAATAGCGAACGAAGGGGAACGACAGTCTTTGATGCAGTCCCTCAATGCAGATGATATAGTGAAGACTGCAAAAAAGGTTAGCGATCGCTGATGTGAGCATGGATGAACAGCTGATCTCCCATTTCCAAACGAATACTTACTGAGCCCATTCCCATAGAGGACATTTCGATAGTGTTTTGTCGAAACGTACAAGACACATTGAGAGATTTATGAGAGCTGTGGGAATTCCAGCTCTTCCATCTAATACCTTATATTGTACATGGCGAAACTGATCAAAAAGATAGATAAATAATTAAGTGAATAAGTTGAATAGCTAAATAAATTTTGGTAGAAATATTTTGCCACAAGAGTTTGAATGAAATGAATGAGAATGAGGAAGGCGAACAGGTTTTCTAGCCGAGCTAGAGTAGAGCTATGAGGATAGCTAGGAATACTGCAGGAATACTGCGAAGATTTCAAGCTTCGCACCTTTGCTCTCTAGGTATGGGTTTATTGGATCGAAGCTTCTTTTGAATGGGTGGTTCGAACTCGTTCGTTTTAGTGCAAATCTGATTGTGAGATTTCGGTGATTCACCTTATTGCTAGCCGACTGATCTATTGCCAGTTCAATTCGGTCTGTCCAAAATGAAAGGCTAAAGTTAAAGCAAAAACTTGATGTGTGCCAGCCTACTAGCAATTGCCAGTTCAATTCGGTCTGTCCAAAGTGAAAGGCTAAAGTTAAACAAAAAGTTGACGGGTGCTTGACGGCTTCCAATCCATTTTTTGAGTATTTTTTTATATACTCGAGTATTATTCAGGCGCTTTTGTCATATTCGGTTTCGATCCAGAATTATACACTCGAAGACTGTCAGATTGCCTATCATGCTACTACTAATTCACTCATGCAGGTACATATTATTCACCAATTTTATGAAATTTCAACTCCACTGTGTAGAACTCTATATCGAATATTTCGTTATTTTTGCGGAGGTTTGCCCTTTTTCCCTCAATCAAGGTCATCTTTTGTCGTTTTCTTACTTTTTTGTTAAACACCATTTTGTTGAAAAATCATAAAAAAAAGTATATAGCTTGCCCCTAACTGTTGGAGCCGATCACTGTCTTTTTTGGTGATTTTCAGTCTCTCCCGACGACGTCAATCCTTACTGCGAAGGGAATTTTCTGATTTCAGACGATCCGATTCGTTCACATCTTCTTCTGTTTCATTGGTGTCGCCTCGTCCTCACTGTTCATCTTCGTCCTCATTTCACGTTCCTCTCAAAATCTTCATGTGAATCTTCGTCTTTCACTTGCAAGCCTCAGTTTCGCTGCATGGATCGCCTGCACACAACTTCTACTTATCGCTGTATACAGGTATGTTAATTATTACTAATTATTATGCTATACAATTACGTACTCCGACAAGAGGCTGTGTTTAGAGTTAGCGATCAAAGCGATTAAGCGTTCAGTGACTAACCCTTCTTATTTGTCGCATGGCATCACGACCGCACGCTTCGATCTGTGGCCTTTTTTGATAGCGAAAGCACTGTAATTTCTCAACCTACAACTACAATTCAAATGTAAAAAATAAAAAATAGCCATGTGACTGAGGACTAATTTTGAGAAACTAATTTCTGCAATATTAGATTAATAAAATAAGTTTTCTTCAGTCTAATGAAGACTCTATCGGAGGATAACCCGTGCAATTCACTCTACGAAGCGAAATCATGTGCTATTGCCAGGTCAGTTACGGATTGCGGTGATATGTAGGGGATTTGTGCTTCCGACGACTACAATTACAGGTTCCCTGTGGTATTGTCGATTTACGCAACACTATGCGGAATTCTTATCTTAGCTGTTGAACGTACAATCGCCACCCTAAAATACAAAACTTACGAGGTTCACGGATCAAGAATTGTAGCCATCATTCTGATTGGAGCACAGGTTTGTAGTCTTTAGATATATCTATTTTAAGCTTTACAAATTGCAATAAGGCTTGCACTATGGTTCACGTAACCCTAGAACCAAACCTTACTATGGTAACTGAAAAAATAGCTAAAGCCGTGGAATAGTTGGCGTGCTAACAATGAAGAGTTGAAAGCTGTGATGTACGTCCGGCTTTGATGAGGGATGAGGCTATAAAGCTAAAATTGAAGCCTTGTGATCTCATATTTCTAATTAAAGTTAGAAAATAAAGGGCAACATTAAGATTTTTTGATTGGCAGCAAACCAATGCCAGCCGGGCCGGTAGCTCCACCACAGACCAACCGGGAATAAGACTGACCATCTACTGGGGCAAAACTTTATCTTTAAAAAATCTCTAAATTCTTCAAAAAAGACGACGTGGAGCCCTTATGCATGGAGTAAACCCTTCAGGAAGTGAATTGGCAGGGTGAGAGCCCAAACCCGATTCCTTCATCCTTGTTCCGTCAAGAACACTTATTGATGGCTCTGTCAAAGAACGTAATAATTGCGGCCGCTCGAAGATTGAAGGGTTTGAAGAGTCAGCAAGGACTCCAAGAGATATTGAGCTGCATGAATGTCCCTGAACTTTTTCTTCGAAAGTGCTGGAACCTTAGTGGTGGTCGCTTTTCCGTTTCCGAGCAATATAATGAGCTCAGGCGATTTTTTGAGAAGAAACATCCTCACTTAGTCAGCCATAGATTCATTTTTTGTTAGATTCTGAGTCCACTTGATTAATAATTTTTCTAGGTAAGGTTAAAACGTTGATAAATCATATCGGCTGCTAAGAAATTAATGGTAGCTTGCATGTGACTAACTGAGTCTCTTTCAAGCACTTTGCAAACGATAGTGTTGGAAAATATATCCTTCCATCTGTGGAGGATACACCTAATCCAACCCCAAATTCTCTCGGCAGTCCTCCACATCAGCTGATTCAACAAAACATGGTACCCAGTAGCGTCAGGCGAAATCTGATGCTACAATTTCAGCATCAGTCAAGAAAAGATAGGCAAAGGGACGAAGTCGACAGCTAAGAGATCATAGTTCTCAAATGGGTTCATAATTAGATGCCGGAAACAGCAATAAGGAAAGATTAATGGGTTTCTGTGTAGTACTTCCGACATATTTACGGCCACTGATCACTCCTACCAATGCTTACTGTGATAGAGGCAAAGGGCTTGTGAATATCATGAGGGCATTGCGTTCGTGGACTATCTAGGGTGAGCCATGAACTTGCCTCCACGAAAGTGTGCACATTTGTGATTGCTCATATGTCTTACGTGCCGTCTTCACCACGGCACTGGTTTGTGTGAGCAGAGGACCAAGCAGCGGTGTAGACTATTTGGAGTGACCTAGGCTGAACTCAATCCCCAGACCGTGCTATAGACAGTGGCATCTCATGTCTCTATAATACTTCCCCTTTTATCTCAAAAAAGTAATAATGATAGAGGGTGTCACTCTATCGAACGTATTTTCAGTGGCTTATTTCGTCAGTGTTCGCGGTGCTGTCCGTGCTCATTCGTTCTGATCCCGGTTACGTGCACTATTGTACCGTTTATGTTTCACATCCGAGGACGGCGGTAGTTCATTTTAGATTCACTTTATTCATTTACTTATTTATATATTATTTATTTGGTATCTAATGACTGATCGTCGATATAGAAAAGTGTAGAATATTTATAACCCTTTAAGTCTACAGGCTGTTGGCTTACCTCCAATCGTTTTAAAATAAGATAAAAGTTTTTTAAGTACTTTGCCATCAGTATCGATAAGGTATTCAGGGATCAATATGTTATTGATCGACCTAATACTCATAGACTGAATAATAAAACCTCAATAAAAATGTACTGGAATCATCAGTTATTCTAGATCCTCTTGTAAAGATCCTTTAGGTGTTCTCGTTATGTGTGATGTCAGCAATGGAAGCCGTTGCATTAGTCTATTTCGTCCTTCTCTTACATTCAAATCAACGTCGACAAGTGAACGAATTTGTCAATAACGCCATGCACACGTTAACTGAACGATATCAACTGCAGGTATTTGTTACCTACCTTTTGTCACTGCTCTGCTTACCAGGCCTAATGTTTACTCCCACTTGACCAATGCCAAAAATAGCTTGAACTCTTTGAATTTTCCGCAGCTTTCTGGAATAATTGTCAATGCTATCGAGTCTCATTCGAAAATGGAAAGTGTATGTGCTCAGGCTTTTACTTTCAGGAGAACGTACGGATAATGCGAATTTTAATTCCATCTGTAACAGTCCATGCTGTTCTTGGGATGATTGGTTTGGTTTCGCTGCTGGTCTTTGCTATCGTTTACAGGTCAGTTTGATCGTGGAAGGAAGTTTTTTTCCAGTTAATTGGATATAGTCTATGAACTTATGTTTATGCTAGTACATGGAAGGAATAGGATAACGAAAAGGAGTGCGCCGTGCTTTCACCTTCCATTCACCATCGTAGACATATTAGAATGCATTGGTGCAGCAGACTCAGGCTACGGGCACCCTCACTCATAGAAAAACAATCACTTCAAAAGTGTTTGCTTGTTTGACTAACTCGAAAGGAACCTACTGGTGCAGATGGTGCGAGTGGGGTAAGGCGCTTCCATCCACACTCCTATATAGGGTGCTCCGAGTGAACTTTACAAGTCTCTTGGCTTTACATACAATGTTCCCCTTTTTTAAAGGATTCATCCGAACCCAGATTTCCCAATCTTCCTCTCTCAATTCGGACCATAGCTCTATCCTTCGAAAAAAAATTTACTTTAGGGTTTGAGGACTTCAAAGTGGGGTAGGAGGATACCAAGGTTTGAGACACTCAGAGAAAATATTGTTAAGAATTCAGATATGCCGTAATCAAATAAAACATATATATTCAAGGTCTGCCGAAGAGCGTATGGTTGTTCGATTCGCTCCGTTTTCCGAATTAGTTTTACTGGTTGTGCCAGTATATGCTGTTGTTTTCCCGTTTGTAGCCATAGTAAGAAATAAACAGTTATGGCAAGCATCAAGGTACGTTCGAAATATGTAATTTTCTCTTCATTGGTATAAAAATTGAAATGAAATCGTCTTCAGACGCGCATTACCATGTTTCTTCAATGACCGACCTGCTCCACCGTCAGAAGATCGCCTGATTCCCGATCATACAGTGATCGTGTCACGGCCAAGTAAACAGATGGAACGGGATTCTGATACTCATTTTGATATGTTGCAAGAAATGTGGAAGAAATAGATATTTATCAATTATGAATCGTATTCAGTACATGTAAATACAAGCCACAAAGAAAAAAAAATAAAAAGTGCTCCTATCGGGGATCGGAGGTCATTCAGGCGAGAGCTGGTCACTGAGATGTTCGGAAGTGGATGTAATCACAATTGACAACGGAATAGTATGCTTTGTGACTCCATAATTCCTTTTCATGTAGCCAATTTCTCAGTTACTCCGAGTTTTTTATGCCTGACCGTTGCGGACCCTACTTGACCAAGACTTAGGAATTTTCGGTTTCAAAGAAAAAGCATGCCAGATAGATACGATGGGACGACTTGGATCATTTTCGCCACATTTGTATGGATCAACGATTCTGCGAAGGGACACAAAAGGGTTTGAAGGGCTTTGCTTATGATGAATTAGATCGTTTTCGGAGTATTTTTTATTTCTACTCGTAAAAATACACTCAAAAACAAAAAAAGTCGATAACTGTGCTCATGAGTACGATAAGTTATGTGACAACAGTACTGGGCAGAACAAATAAATCGAAAAATTCCAGTGAAGGAAAAAAAATTGAGAGGAAAAATTCATATTCATCAATCGATGCTTTGAAACATACATAATAATACTTATCAAGGAGAAAGCACACAAAACGTTTATTGGAATGAGTGAGCACATGCGAAATTTGAATAGCATCAGCTAAAATCTGCAATAACGAACATATATGGGCACACCATAATGGCAACAACAATAGCAACAACAACAACAACAACAATAGCAAGTAGCGGAACAACTAAGAGGTCTATTCTGATTTTTCTCCTACTTTGATATCCATTTCGCACGCATTATCGAGGCATTTGACACTCAAAGGAATAGCCGATTAACAAAAGAAGAAAAAACGTGACAAATGGGAGCTTCAGCAGACCCTGTACACTTTATGAAATAGAAGTGCTGAATAATGAATGCAAAACATACCTTTTTCCCTCCTTCCAGCTGTACGAGCTTTCAGCAGTTCCTCCCGAAAATTGACGCAGGGCTCGAGCGATTTCTTTACACCTTCGTTCAGCGTAACAACTTTGAACTGTGCCTTCCTTAATGGAATCAGCTTCGATCAAGAAAAAGATTATGGTGGATTACAAGAGAACAGATATATGTGGTTAGCCATGCAACATCAATTATACAGCGGAAATGCTTCTGAGGCAAGACGAAAAAAAGCGAATTTCGGTCCGACTACATTACTGCCCTACCGTATCTTAATCGAGAAAAAATTTCCAGCTTGACCGAGCAAATATACAGCGATTAATTACCACACTGATAGGTCTGACCCCATGAAATCATTACTTAGAAACTCGAATTACTAGCTTCAGAGGACTCAAAGAAAAACGTCAGCAACAGAACCCACTTTGCCTTGACCAAAAACTCTCCTCGATCGAGCTTTTTTATACGCCTACGCTTTTTAGCTTGTGCTTTTTCTTGACGCCGTTCCTCTTCTTCTTTTTTCTTTTTCTGTTGCTGAAATATTCTAGATCAGAACTGAGGCCGACTAATGTGAAAGTGATTATAAAATCGCAGACGTACCTGTTCAAATAAACTCAGTTCTGGTTCTTCATCGAGGAGTTCGATATCGGGAACTATTTTTGAAGAAATCTCAACAGGCGCGTCGGATTCAGCGTCACTGTCATTGTCCGAATTCGATGGGGAATTATCGACGGCAGGGGACTCTTCCTCGTCACGTACAGCCTTTTGAGTGAGATCCTCTTGAGATCGACGGGTACTCGTCCTACCACTACGTGTTGTAACTATAATGGTATTTGGAACGATATTCAGACACGTTATGCTTAGGCAAATACATACCCATTATGTGCTGCGTTGCTCAGCCAACTGACGCTCAACCGAAGTACACAGTCTTTCCAACTCAGTAAGCTGCCGCTTCTTCTGAAAAAGTTCTTCGAAGTTCATTATGACGGCACAAATCTATCTAATAGCTGCGAAACTTGATGCCTTCTCATGTGCTCAGATAGATTTCTGTAATGCTTGCAAAGTTGAAACTAGCTGCCAAAAATGCAAAAACGAAAATTCAAAGGAATGAGTTGGACGTCTGCAAATACCGAAACATCCTGCAAGGCATTCCAACAAGAGCGATACGTACCCTTCCGTAACCAGCCAGTTACGGACGGGTACGTATCTCTAGAGGATACACCATTAACGTAGGGGAAAGCCTTGCCAGTTCCGCCTTAATATTTGAGCGGCGCCTTGCGCACCCATCACCCTCCGGCTAGCCTCGTTATGGAAAGGCTCGGATAAAACTGAGAACAATAGAAAACAAAGTAAAGTATAGTATGTACATTCACAAATATAATCTACCTGATTAACAAACTCGACAGTCCGATCGATACTCGGCCACAGTCTGTCCAATTGGATCAGTTGGGTTTCGATAGAGCGTATATTCTCCTGTATCTGGAAATCGAAGCCATCCTCGTTTTAACCATATGTTTGGCTGCAAGGCTTCACACCAGCGAAATGAGTATACTTACAGCAGTAGTATCTGCCGTTACGGCACAGCTCAAAGTATTCAGTTCCTCAAGGGCTGCAGCGCTTCGTTCAAGCACGTCACCGAGACACTTGGTTGCGGGTCCGCTCTGATCATACACACATGAGTGACCAAATATATCAATCCATAGAAATTAAAACGAACCACAGATCCCAAAACTTGAAAAATCGAAACGATATTTTCAGTGATGGCCTTCACTTGTTGGGAAGTACCTTCTATGTCGATCGGAGAACTATCCTCTTTCGGTGATTTCACCTTTTGCATACGACGTCGCTTCGAGCGACCCTATAGAAAACAGATAAATATTGAGAAAAAAGTTCAACATAACCCGTGATACCTTCTTTGCCATGAAAAATTGAAGTCAAAATAGTAGAGAAAGCGGCAATAAGGCGAACAAAATAGTGATAGTGTTTGAACGGCCGTTATCAGTTGCTTTGTTTTCCCATGACTTTTTGTCATCAAGCCAATGGGAACGTGAAAGAAATAGCTTGGGAAATGGAACCACAAACCAAGAACCAGAACAAACTTCTTCTACAGTTTTATTATTGATAATAAATAACTGGTAAAAGTATTTAAAACACATATAAAGAGTCTGTGAAGCCAGTGAAGATTTCAAATGCTAACATACAATTATTTTCACGGCCTAGGTATATATGTACACGATTAAGTGATTCAATGGAGCAACGATGGAAAGCAGTGTTACATCACAAAGTTATAACGAACAAAAATTCAAGAATGCTCTAAAAACGCTAGAATCAACAAAAATTAAAAATCTATGGGAACAGCCGCATGGAAAAACTACAAGAAAGCTATAAAAATGTATACATCAGAAGAACATTTTTAAAGAACGAAATCCTATGAAAAAACACTTCACACGAGGCTTTTTCAAATGGACTGCAGGGACCTGAGCTAGCCCTCTGCAGTCACTCAGAGCCCAACACATCCAAGCCACAAATCGAATTTTGAAGTGCCCTACTCCCTTTTGCACTCCGTTGATTGTCACTGTGGATATCCTCCTTTCTAACTCCATGGAGTAACTCTGCGAAGCGGAAAATGATCAGGAAAACCCACTGGAATGAAAGCGACGGCATACATTGGCCACGAATCAAAGAATGCAACAAATCGGAGAGGATGACAACGCCAACAACTCAAAATTCCGGGATTCTCTGATTTGCTGATTTGGTGATTTCCTCATTAGTGATACAACAAGGGAGAAGCTTTGAAATGATCAAAAGGACTTAAAATGGTCTTTTCCGTGGACGATACGCATATTGACTGACGGAGTTCGACATTTTTTCAGCCAATCGACTAGTTGATGTGGAACCATCATATTGCCGTTGCCTGGAAGAATGAAATTTTTCAAGGAAAGGAATGAATATCACAACTGTTCCTCAAACCATTAAATTAACAAGAGTAATGACCTTGCCAAGTAAATATTAAAGTCGAAACAGTGACTGGGTTACGAGTTCTCGAAAATATTCGTCCCGTTTGAAACGTAGAGGATCGAAGCAGAGACTATATGGCAAAACTCAAAAAAAAGGAACTAACCAAGAGGTTTGTCCACTAAAACTTGTATCGAGAGGAATATTTCGATGATTATTTTCACTAGATGGATAGTAAAACGAATCCTCCTTTGAGTGAGTTGGTGACCCATTTGATGACACGTCCAAAGCCAGATCACGCAGCTCAACGTACCTGAACGAATGGTAAAAAAGTTACTGAGACACAAATTTTACTCGGAAGGATCAAAGTGGGAGCCTGTCAAGAGCCATTGTCCCCGTTTTCACCTTGGAATCTGCACAAAACAGTCTAAATTAGCTTTAATGCCTTTTTTTACATACCTGCCGACATTTCCAACGTGAGCATAGTTCGCTGCTAGGACAGCTAAGAAAGATGACAATCCTATTATGACAAAACATGATCCAACCCATCCTACGATATACCAGGAACGAGCAGTAGCAGAGAAAGCACAAAACTGCTGAGCATCACCCCCACAAAGACGTAGATCCTAGAAAAGTGAATCTTATCGAACGCTAGAAATGGAATACAAATATCGAAAGCTAGTGAAAGCATTTCCAATGGGTAAGGTACTCACTGCACTTGAAAAGCTCCTAACTAAAGGTGCGAAGACTTCGAAATTGATGCAGTTCTCTTCTGTGAATGTCGACATGTCAAGACAGAGATCATCGAAAATAAAATAGGAACCGCAGAATATTGAGACAATAGAAATTATGAATAGCCAACATATTAACTGAAAAAAAAACATCTGAGTTGCAAGAACCTTTTTCCAACAGAATTATTTTTTACACTCACCAATGTTGCACAAAACAACATGGCCACTACACAGGCAAATCTTCCACCGCATTTCGCTTCTTTACCTGAATACAGCTAAATTTCGTAAAGAGAAAATATTGTGAAGGAATGGGAAAACTCACGTTTATACATCTCTTCTCTTGTTGCACCTGTAGCAGAAAAACCAACAAGAAGAAAAAATAACGAAAAAAGAGACATCAAGACAGCTATAACCACAAAGAACACTTGAACCTAAATAACAATAATTCAGAAATACCTACTCATCTCGGAAATACCTACTTATCTCATTCGCAGGCAAAATATACAGTTATATTTTAAAAAGTAACCAGCTGATCAACAGTCTTCACCGAACATTCGCTAATTACTAAGAGAATTTCCGTTCCAATACATGAGTGATACAATAACTTACTTTGTCCACCCATGGCCAGTCTTGTATCTTAAGAGACCTTCTTGTTTGTTCGGCGGTAGCGTTAAATCCCCATGCCATCATTGTGGAAAATAAAATAACTCCAATGAAACAAAGGAGTGCCGCCATAAGTGAGGCATATGGGATCCTGAACAGCACTTGTATATAAGAGCACATTTACAGTAATATAGGCTCTGAATGAGCCAGGTCAAGCATGTAGAAAGACCAGTGGTAGATCCACGATGACTTATCAGCAAAAAAAAGATATCAAAAGTACCTGTTGAAGCAGCCATCATTGACATGAGATTTGACTGGAATGGGTCCGCTAATGTGCTCCAAAGGCTTTCCCCGGCGGGGAGGAGCATCGAGCACCACCCCGTAAATGCTGTCGTCTCGAATTTTGATGTCGGTTTACGGGAGCTGTGCCTGGCCAGAATATCAAAACAAAACCTGAAAAAAGGAAAAAGATCAGTAATCTTATTTCACCTGTTAGAGGAACAACAAATGGTTCGAAAAAATCGAAGGAAACAAAGACGCTGAAAGCTAATTTGAATAAAATTTTCCTACAAGATCCTATAAGCTTTTTTTCCATGTCGCAGAAACCAAATAAACTTACAGAGGCAATCACAGCCAGAGAGGCCATTCAGGCTGAAATCTTTCTCCAGAAAATTAGAATACTTATAAGAACGATATAAACAATAAAAAAAACATACAGTGCAAGTAATCAACGATAGCGCAGAATTCTTTTCTAATTGACCATATTTCATTGTTAGAAGGAAGTCTTAATAACACCATCAAAACCAAGTACGCTAGGTGAAGGACAGGACTGATATGATATCATAGAGAAAAACTTTGCACATCGTTTTATAGTATCGTAAAGTAGAGTGTCCTGACCGCAACTTCCTACAAACACTCTAGTTCACGCCTAAATTGCTATGCATAGCGCCTGTTCTATAACATCTAGCACGATTCGGTCCTTACCTCTCAGTGAACTGAAGAAGCAGTGGAGAATAAGTTCAGTCTGGTATAAATAGCAGGGTGTTATGTCATCTTTACGCTGTTTACCGAACGTTTTGGTAAACAAATGAATCGAACGCGCTAAACTTGCATTGTTACCGAATGCCCGATAAGATAAGATACACTGAGGGAGCAAGACAATAGATGAAGAGGTAGGGAGTTATTACGCTCTATTGCGATTGAAAAGCTGATCGCAGGTGGTGAAGTGGTATAGGCGTCGCTCACTACTTCTCATACAGTTCTTCTCGAATCACACCAAGGGCATCCGAGCTTCCAACTCCGCCGATGTCGGCATATTGGCGGAGTCGTTGTTCGGAAGGATGGAAAATTGACTAAATCGGTAAAAACAAACATTACTTGGCCCTACATGGAGGCATATGGAGTTGAAGACGCATTCAAGCCTCCACATGAATGTGGAAGCAAGTCAGATGCATGGCGTGTGCCAAGAAAATAGATTTCCTGCTCTTCAAAATCTTTGAGGCCAAAATGGGATAATTAACCGAGAACTACATATAAAATAAGATTGTCGAGGCTTGGATTCACTAAAGTGAGAAATCGCAATTTAAAAGGATACTTCGAAATTCCATGGAGTTGACACCACTGAGCACCATTAGCAGAGTGTTAAAAATGTGGAATTCCATCCCCTATGAGAACCCTGAATATGAGTCAGCGCTTAGTAAGGACTGCATCATGGGCCACGTCATCTCTGTTGGTGGGAAAAAACAGCCGATTATATTTCGACCCTTCTTTTTCGCACACACCTTTCAGTCAGACCAGGCGACGTAAGCGTTTATGAAGTTTAGTTAACAAGTCAACAAAACATTTAGTAAAAATGTAAGTTTTAAGTGTTCGTTGGAAGGACAAGAGCTATGTAGATAACGAGTTGGACGTTGGCCAACAGGAGCTGACTCATGTTTGTACACATCGGAGAATTCAATACACGCATCGATGAGGTAGTGGTGTACGTATGGTGAGAGCGTAGGAGGGTGTGGGTGTGGGTGGGTGTATGCACAAGGAGCAAGGTGAGGGTAGAGTGGACAGGTATCGTCGGATGAGATTAGCTGAGAAGCGACAGCAATTATCTGACCACTGCATGATTACCAGTTACCGACAAATGAAAGTAGTTAAGGGACGAATGAGTGAAGTGGTTTAGGGCAGTCCGGGTAGAGGTCCCAGGCGTTTTTTGAGAGACGTGTCTGTGTGGTCAAGGACCCAGCACAGCCCAAATACGTTCTAGTAAACTGGTCTTGTTGACACTGAACGTTCCATTTGTCATAAATAAAGGCAAACCACCATAGGAGGGCTAGACAAGCATGAATAACTGTGGCATTTTAGTTTGCACGGCGAATGAACCAGCAGTAGTTTATCTGAAGTAGCGCTGTAGGTCTCCTGAACGGCCTATATTTCTCAAAAGGCCAGCTTCCATTCGACTTAGAAAAGCTTCAGATCTTTTTAGAAGACCCATTAATCCGAAACTTAGCTTTCCAGGAAAAAAAGGTACCTCGATTGGGATTGATTTCGTGGCGCATTCCCAAAAACTGATCAATATCGGGTCTTCCAACACTTGTTGGCTGTCTAAGGCTTGTCTCTTATTCCCATCATAAATCACCGTAATCTAGTTTTTAAAGCGCTTAGAGTGACCGTTGTTAGCGGGGAAAGACCTTGAAAGGATAAATTTCAAGCCCATTAAATGTTCATTAAATGTCAGATGGCTACACTACCTTCATTTGAAATAACAACCTGGCTCGGTACCTCTGAAGATGTTCCAGCTGGACACTACACAGAGTCAATCGGTGATTTGTTTCTCCAGTATTTTTCGTGAACCTCCCATTCCCCTTCAGTTTTAATTCTTTATTCTCATAAAGAACCTTATTCTAGCTCTCTGAAATCCTCAGTTCCTATAGAGGAGTCTGAATAGTTTATTTCTTTCTCCGTTAGCAAGGACCTGTTTAGCAACCGGTTCGATCTACCTCTGGCCTCAGCTGTTCCACTTATTCAGTTTCATTTGTGCAGATGTCAGTTAGCATCGTTCGCAGATACCAATCCCATAGGGCATTAATCTATCCCCCCGTTGTGCCC